>CATKHJ010211982.1:0-16050 GCA_949750685.1 Vernicia montana | reverse complement strand
CATTTACTTTCCATTTATACTTTCCATGTAAATTGTAATTAATGTTATTTAGTTAATTATTTTTGGGAGTAAAGGAGCGATTTTGTGATTTTTCTAATACCCATAAGAGTTAGAGGAAATACTCTCATTTACTTGTGGATGCCTTTAAATACTTGCTCTTTATTTTTTCATCTGTCTCATAATTATGTCATGTTCATGCATTATAAATTATCATTAAATACTTGTCATCTATGAAATCAATTTTCAAAAGTCAAATCAAATTTAAGTGTCAAACCGAGATTATTTAAAACCAAAAAGCTAATCCCCGAGCCCAAACTTGATTCGAAAATTAGTGATTTTATCATTGGGTAAATTAATCAAAGATTAATAAATTGGAGTCAAATTTGATTTTTTCTTAATTTTCTCATTTAAATAAATTAAGGTGGCGACTCTGGAATCTTTTCAAAAATCAAATCAATTTTTCAAGGCGATAGCCATTTCCAATCGTGTGCACCGAAACTCATACCTTAATCTCCCTTAAAAATCGTTCCGCCTTTCCTTAAGGCCATTATTTTTTCCCGAGCAAAGAGAGGGGTGTTTGGGCGAGGCCTCACAATATTCAGCAGGTTCGGTTGCTATTATAAAAGTGAAAAAAATTCAATACGGCTCAGTTAATTCAATGCTCCCCCAAGTTCACGAGTGAAGTTTACAATTATTTTTATTTTATTTTATTTTTTTTTGTTGAGAATTCTGAAATGCAACCATTCCAATAGTGTTTGAAACAGAACCATCTTAAATACATGGTTGGACATCCAATTTACATGTATACCTTGGAAATCAAAATCTCTGCAAAGAAGAAAATAAAGCAGCAAAGAAGCCATGAATCAGAGTAAATATTGTCTGTACTTAGTATATACATTAATGTAATAAGATAAAAATATATGGAGAAAAAAAAATCAGTTTTTTTTTACTAGACTAAAAAATAGACCAAAAAAATTATATTGATTAAAATATATCATCACTTGAATGGTGTTTGATAAAACTGAAAATTAAACGCTGAATATAATAAATTCTAAAATTTTTATGCGCTAAATATAATAATTTTGTTTGATAACTGTTATTACTAGAAATTATTAAATTTCTTTATTTGACATAATTAACTTAATAATTTTTTTATTTGACATAATTAACCTTGTAATATTAATATTTAAATTTTAACCATTAAACAATTTTGAAATTAAACAAATAAAAGTCATAAATAAAAAAATTTAAAAGTAACAATCATATTAAAATAATATTTCTCATAAAATTTTAATAAATAAATATTATTAAATTTTAAATGAGTATTTAAGAATATATTAAGTATAAAAATTACTTTAATAAAATATTTTAAAAACTTCATAGCTGAGCCTATTCAGTAAAAATTTTAAGTCAAATATTTAAATTTACAATTTTAAATAATTTTTTTCTTAATTAAAAATTTTAAGTTGAAACTATTTTATATTATTAATCCATTTTAAAACTAGTAAGTATTAAAAATATTAAATTAAATAATAAGTTAATTTATCAAACACCCCCTTAGTTTAGATGTATAGATAAAATTATGTACTTGGTGTAGACAATAATTTTCCCATGAATCATAAACTGATTTTGCAGGATCATGCATAGTGAATCTTCTACATGTATTCAACCATTAGCCTCTCCAACTGCTAAGTGAAACCATCTCATTTCTAGTGTGTGTTTGATACCATTACTATATATAATCAAATTGAATTATGTTAAATGTGACAGCAATTATCATGATACAAGTTCATCTTGTAACAAAATCTCATATATATCAGTCCTCATATTCAATTCCTTATCGCGCATTACGTCTTGGAGGTCAGACAACTCCTTCGCAGACAGTATGGAATTCAGTTTTAGAAAACCGTCGAGCCATAGTTTTTTGGACCTGAAAAACATGGAAAGAAAATAGGGTTAAGCCAGCAAAACACACACACACACACCCCAGCTAATCACATGGTTACAGGGAAGCTCTCGTACCTAGAATGAACCAATTCGCAGTTTCTAAACAGCAATCAATGAGATAAAACATAGAGGCCAACCAAAGCCGTTCAATACTTGGCAGGTGTGTTTGTGATGCATACGAGAAAAAGAAGATTTAGCATTTCTCCTCATATAATTATTGCTTTTTAATACTATAAACTTTTTCTGATTCTATTCAGAAATTTTTTCTTGAAAGTAGGAATATCCTATTTAAGAGTCCAACTCCAAACAAAGGCTGCTTTCTTCAATGAAATGCTTTCTATATATATATATATATATATATTCAGATTAGGCTGGAGAAAGTCAGAATTTTGTATTAGATTTGATTGTGGTTGTATTTGTAACATGAAATTTGTACATTGTATACGAGACTAGCGAAATAGTGGATTTGTTTCTACAATCTCTACAAGCTGAAATCTAGTTGTATTGAGATCAACCATAACCACTCAACCAAAAAATAAATAAAGGAAAAAGAGAGTGTGTGTGAAATGCTATTGATAAGAGCAAATCATTAAACCTACTACCAAGATGCTAGTAAACAAGATGTACATGACCAACCCCATACTTAGGGGGCACTTTTACAATTAACCCAATATTGCTGCCTTTACTATTCTGAATTTCTAAGGATATTTTGATACCGACCTATTTCAGGATTCTAGATATTTAAATACAAATATTTAATAATTTTGATATGTTACTTCAAAACGTTAATTTTTAACATGTTATAGGGTATTATCATACAACTTATTATTATGATTCAGACCACAAAAAAGAAATTGATGAGTTATTTGTATTTAATTCTTAATCACAAAATATATATTCATCATCTTGGGTTTCAATAATGGAAATTGTCAGTTTTTTGGTTTGGTTTGGAAGGTATGTGTGCCTAGGCATGTCTCCTCTTTTCTCCCTTTGTATTCCTTTCTTCCAAAAGTACCTACTACTGTAATCTGAACTACTATTCACAGCTTCAAACAGTTGCCACTTTGTTTTCTTCTCTCACTTCAATCAGCTCTAGTTCAAATGCCTCACCCTAAACTAGCCTTCTTTAAATCTGCACCCTCACCATAAAATCATCAGTAGGCTGGTTACTCAACTTGTCCTACATCAGTTTGGTATCAAAGCAAAAGATTGTAGCTACTTGAACTTGATGGAAATCTCTCTGGGATTAAATTCAAAGATAAATTGAAATCAGTGCTCAGCAGGTGCAAGTGATTGGATGAAGATCTTTCTATTTTCACATCATTTTTAGCCTATGTTGAAACACAATTCTCTACAGATATTAAAATTTTGAGGTCAGATTCGGATAGAGAATACGTGTCCCATGACTTTCATGCTTTCTTACAGATGAAAGGTATTATCTCCCAACATTCTTGTCCTTATGCACCTCAACAAAAAGGTATGGCAGAAGGTAAAAATTGCCATCTTTTGGACATTGTTCGTGCCTTATTGCTTGAGTATTCTGTTCCTTCTAAATTTTGGGTTGAAGCTTTATCGACTGCAGTTTATTTAATTAATTGATTGCCTTCACAAGTCTTGAATTTTGATTCTCCATATTATCGTCTTTTTCATCAGTATCCTAGTTATCTTGATCTGCATACTTTTGGATGTGTTTGTTTTGTTCATTTACCTCCACATGAACGTCATAAGCTTTTTGCTCAATATGTTAAATGTGCATTTATGGGTTATAGTATATCACATAAAGGTTATATGTGTTATTATCTCTCCTCTAATAGAATTTGTGTATCTCGTAATGTTTTTTTGTAGCATCAGTATTTCTTTCCTACACAAATTGGGTCTTTGCCTGAAGTTAGTATTTTTCCTTGCTTTGATGATCTAACCCAATTGACAGAGTGGTTTGAACATGGATTTGTGTATTCTCGACGTCGACCAACTTTGCCCCTTCCCGATATTGACCTATCATCTAAGCCTATTCAACCGACTATTAACGAGTCTAACCTGACATATGCAGTTGCGCCAGATCCCGAGCCTCCTGCGCCAGGTCCTAGACGCTCTACTAGAGTTTCTCGTCCTCTTGATCGGTATGGTTTATCTCATACTTCTCTCCAAGCTACTTTGTCTTTTATTCCTATTCCTAGTTGTTATTCCAAGGCTATGAAACATGATTGTTGGCGGAAGGCAATGAATGAGGAACTTAGCGCTCTTCAGGAGAATCATACTTGGGACATGGTTTCTTATCCTTCTAATGTTAAAGCAATTAGTTGCAAATGGGTTTACTCAATTAAGCTACGCTCATATGGAACTCTGGACCGCTATAAGGCAAGGTTGGTTGTCCTTGGTAACAAGCAGGAATATGGGGTAGACTATGAGGAGACATTTGCTCCAGTAGCAAAGATGACCACGATATGTACTATTCTTTCTATTGCAGCCTCTCAAGGCTGGTCACTCTTTCAAATGGACATCAAAAATGCTTTTCTGCACGGAGATCTCAAGGAGGAAATTTACATGAGCCCCCCACCGGATTTGTTTTCTTCTCCTTCTGTATGTAAGTTAAAGCGGTCTCTTTATGGGTTGAAACAGACACCTCGAGCATGGTTTGAGAAATTTCGATCTACTTTGCTTCGTTTCTCATTTGTGCAAAGTCAATATGATTCCTCTTTATTTCTACGCAAGACTTCCACTGGTGTTTTCTTTTACTTGTTTACGTGGATGATATTGTCATTACTGGCACAGATTCTATCTTGATTACTCAACTTCAGCAACATCTTCAGAATTCCTTTCATATGAAGGACCTCGGTCATCTAACTTATTTTTTGGGGCTGGAAATACATACCAATTCTTTGGGAATATTCTTGAATCAACACAAATATACTCTAGATTTAATTGCCTTAGCAGGTCTCCAGGATTCCTCCTCTGTGGATACTCCTATGGAGGTTAATGTGAAGTTTCGAAGTGCTAAGGGTGATCTCATTCCTAATCCTACTGTGTTTCGACAATTGGTTGGTAGCTTGAACTATCTCACCATTACGCGCCCTTATATCTCATTTGCTGTCCAACAGGTTAGTCAGTTTATGCATACTCCTCGTCATCTTCATCTAGCTGTTGCTTTTCATATTATTCGGTACCTTCGAGGAACACCTACTAGTGGTTTGTTCTTTCCTGTTGGTTCTTCTCTTCGTCTGGTAGCCTTTATTGATGTTGATTGGGCTGGTTGTCCGGATACTCAACGTTCAGTAACGGGATGGTGTATGTTCTTGGGTTCTTCTTTGATATCTTGGAAGAGCAAGAAGCAGGCTCGTGTCTCCAAATCCTCAATCGAGTCTAAATATCATGCAATGTCTACTGCTGTTATGAAATTGTTTGACTTCGTGGGATGTCAACTGAACTTGGTTTTTCTTAGTCTGATCCTACGTCTCTCCATGCTGACAACACAAGTGCCATTCAAATTGCAACTAATCCAGTTTATCATGAGCGCACAAAGCATATTGAAGTGGATTGTCATTCGATTCGCGAGGCTGTGGACAATCAAGTCATCTCCCTTCCACATATTTCCACTAATCTCCAAATAGCTGACGTGTTTACTAAGGTCATGACTCGTCAACGACATTCCTTTCTTGTGAGAAAATTGATGCTTCTCGATCGACCAGCATCAATTTGAGGGAGGATGTCACTAGATTAGTTTTGTATTTAATTGTAATATTATACTGTAAATATTGTTACTATAGATAGTTGTCAATATTGTTACTGTAGATAATTATCATAGCTGTCATAGTTATCTTATTAGATGATTTGTAGATAGTTGTCATAGTTATCTGATTAGATGAATTGATAGTTAGCATAATTAGTAATTATAGGCATGTAATGAGGGATTCTTTTCTTCTAAATAGAGCAAACTCTCATTGAGAGGTATTCAGTGCAATTGATATAATTGTAAAAAATGACAGAGAATAGGAGCACAAAAAAATTCAAATTTAAAGGTTCAAGCTTAAAATTATGGTCCCCATTTAATATGGGCATTACTGGGAAATTATAGAATATTCACTGGTCTTTTTTTAGTTAAATTCATGTGTCTAGCTAAATAAATAAACTGTTGGTCTGTTATTTTAAATCAGGGGCAATTCTATAATTTCTAGCTTTGTTGGAAAATATATTCATATTTGTTTAGGTGTATTATTTTTAATTTTAAGGCCTCGTTTGTTTTGAAGGATTTCAGTGATGGATTTCGCAAAATCCATGGATTGTAGCTAAATCCTTTGTTTGATTTGAAAAATTGAGCTACATTCCATGAATTTGTTAAAATCCATCATGCTTCAAAACCTTTAAAAATAAAGGATTTGAAAACTCATATGGGATCTGGGTTTTTTATTCCATGAATTTTGTTCAAATCCATGGATTTAAAATCCATCATGCCAAAAGAAACCTAAGTCTTTATTGGTTTAGGAAGAATTTATTCCTTTAGTTTGTTTTAGGACTCCAAACTAGTTTTGAAGTCCTTTACTTGAAGGATTAGGAATTGTTGAGTCTATAAATACTTAGTATTGTAATGCTTTTAATTCAGCTTTGTTATTGAATAAAAAAAACCCAGCAATTATGCTATTTCAAGTTTTGTGATGCAATTCAAAACTAAGTGTGATGCCATGGGATCTTAGGTGTGATGTCCAAGAAAGTTTAAGTGTAAAGCTTAAACTATTTCATCTTATTTTATTGTTCATGTTACTATTCATAGTTCTTTGATTTCTCCAATACAGCCCCACAATTCCCTGTTACAACCCCACCATTCCCTGTTATTTTGTTATTTAGGGATGGCAACAGATTGGGTTTGGGGCGGGTTTTGCAAAACCCGAACTCGACCTGTTGAAAAAATAAAATACCCGCCCTGCTTCGAGTAAGGCATTGAGATGGGGCGTTCAGATCGAGTATACCCATTTATATATTTTTTTTATTATTTTTCTCTTAAAAAAAGTTGTGTTATTTTCTCATATATAAATATTCATTTATATTTTTTTCTACATATCCATACAATATAATTTATATTTCACATAAAAAATAAAATATAAATTAAATACATATAATATTTAAAAAAATATAATTTATAAATTTATATAATCGGATTGAGTTCGGGTTGGGTTATACCATTACCCAAACCCGACTCGGGTATAAAATAGAAAACCCTCCCCGCCCCATTTACTAAACAGGGTGGGTAGGATCAGATCGGATACTCGATGGGGCAGATAAATTAGTTTTGTTTCTCAAACTCCATTCTTTAAAAACCCCAGCCCCCCGTCAATAGTTTCTACTCATCCCAACCTCCATATAAACCCAAATTCATCCCTTTATAACCAACCCTCCAACCTGTCATGTGTCAATTTGGTATCAAAGCTTTAAAATCCTAGAAACTTGTCATTTTAATCTTCAATGATGGAGGATATTCTTTGGAATGAAATTCAGCAATTATTCGAGGAAGGGGCCAGACCCAGTCATTTCTCAAGAACAATAGCTAAAGGACTTGAGTCCATTCAATTTGAATTGGTATTTTCTCCATTATAATTATCACCATAATTTTTGTGAAGAAAACTGAAATCAATGCTTACAAGCTTCGAATAGATGAGTTACATTGTCTAAAGCACAAGTATGGTGGTCTTGAAAAATCTCCTTTGTATTATGAATTTATGGCAATTAGTCATGTCCTACATGTTAAGGAACCAAAACTCAAGATTTGATTATATCTTCTATGGATAGTCAAGATTTGCAAATTGCAACTAAGCATGATAGGAGACAATTTCAACCAAATAGTAGAGTGGGTGACATCGCTTTAAGAGGCAACGTAGAAGTTCCTAACTTTGAAGGTATGTCAAATCCTACTTTATTTTGTGATTGACTTCATTGTATTGAATCTTTCTTTGATTGGTAAAATATGGGAGATCGTAAAGTGGGGTTTGCAAGTATGAAAATTGTTGGGTTAGCTAAATTATGGTTGTATAGTGTTGAGCATGACATAGAAAGATTGAGACAACCACCTATTTGTACATGGAAAGAGATGAAGACTAAGCTACAAGGGAAGTATTTGCCACCCTATTATCTTGAAACGATGCGTCAAAGGGTGAATACTTTACAAAAGGGCAGCATGTCAATGGTATTGCAACCTCTCCAAAAGCAAGAACTTTCACTAAGAATTTCAGGGCAACAAGGCTGTCTGTACAGCATTCACATATGCTTCACAAGCCTATAATAGAGGCTAAACTGTTAAGCCAACAACAAGAAAAGCCTCTGCTGCAAGTTGTTCAACCAGAAAGGGAAGTGAAAAGGCTACAACGACCATCTCAAAGGCTTAAACCGCAAAATCTGCAACCGGAAACTCAAAATCATGAATCAAGAAAACCAAGACAGCGCATAGATGAGCCTATTCTGCAGATTGATCAGCCAGAAAATAAAGTTGAAAAGCTAGAATTGTCTTCTCAAAGCCTCAAAAGACCAAATATGCTCCTAGATTTGAATCCACAAGAAGAACAACCGCCAAAAGCAACAATGTGCATTGAAAATCAATTCAGCAGGCTAATATTGCTATGAATACAAATGTAGTGTTTGGAAAGGTAAAAATGAAGCTTGAAGGAGAGGAATCTTTAGACAAGTGTATGGATGGTGAAAAGGTAGAACATGTTGAAGTGAAACAACAAGACATGGGAAAATTAGGAGGGACAAAAGAGTTTAACTTTATTGTTGGAGATACCAAAGATGTTGGAATGCAAGAGATGGACTTTGTTATTCCAAGTAAATTAATAAGCAAGTGCAGTAGAAGATTTCAAGTGTTTCTACTTTTATTGAATACTAAGGAAACAAAATGCTCATTCAAGGAATTGTCTTGTTTGTTTCTTAGGCACTTCAAAACTCAAGGGCGAGTTTTTTCCAACAAAGAGAGAATGACGGAGAATAGGAACACAAAGAAATTCAAATTTAAAGGTTCAAGCTTAAAATTATGGTCCCCATTTAATATGGCATTATTGGGGAAATTATAGAATATTTACTAGTCTTTTTTAGTTAAATTCATGTGTCTAGCTAAATAAAATAAACTGCTGGTCTGTTATTTTAAATTAGGGTCAATTCTGTAATTTCCAGCTTTGCTGGAAAATCTATTCAGATTTGTTTAGGTGTCTATTATTTTTAATTTTAAGTTTTATTTTGAGTCTTTGTTGGTTTAGGAAGAATTTATTCCTTTTTAGTTTATTTTAAGAGTTCAAACTAGTTTTGAAGTCCTTTACTTAAAGGACTGGGAGTTGTTGAGTCTATAAATACTTAGTATTATAATGCTTTTAATTCAGCTTTGTTATTGAATAAAAAAAAACAGCAATTATGCTATGTCAAGTTGTGTGATGCAATTCAACGCTAGGTGTGATGCCATGGGATATTGGGTGTGACGTCCAAGCAAGTTTAGGTGTGAAGTTTAAACTATTTTATCTTATTTTACTGCTCGCATTACTGTTCATAGTGCTTTGATTTCTCCAATACAGCCCCACAATTCCCTGTTATTACTTAATTTCATTTCTCAAACTCCATTCTTTACAAACCCTAACCTCCTGTCTATAGTTTCTACTCATCCTAACCTCCATATAAACCCAAATTCATCCCCTTATAACCAACCCTCCAACCCGTCCTGCATCACAAAATAAAACGAAAACTAAAAATAGAAAAGAAGAACTAGAACTCCGCAGTATTTCTTTTTCCTTTTCTTCTTCATTTTCAACATAAAGTTTTCAGTACAAGGAATTTTCCTTTCTCACTTGCTCTCGAGCTCAACAAAGAAAACTTGAAGATTTCTGGAGCTGGGAAAAACACACTTCCCATTCATTTTTACAGCCATTTATACATGTATAAAAGTTAGCTTAAATCTATAAGCTCTCCCACTACAACCATGTTTACCCCATACCTTATTACTTAAAGTTGATCAAAAATCTATCCCGTAACTGTTGTCCTAACTTCTTGCTCATATTCTAACACTTCTAGATACATCTTTGATGCAGAACAGGAATTCAAGAAAACCCAAATTCAAAGAGTCAAACTTAGAATTATGGCCTGGTTTTTAATACAGGATTTATTGGGAAAATTATAGAGTATTTCCTAGTATTTTATAGTTTAGTTTACATATCTATTTCAAGAAATAAGCTAATAGTCCATCACTTTAAGTATTAGGGACAATTTTGTGATTTCTAACTTTGTTGGAAAATCTTTCCCTATATATTTAGGAAGACTTATTTTTAATTTTAAGTCCGCATTTTGAGTTCTTGTCAGTTTAGAAAGAACTTATTCCTTTTTAGTTTATTTTAGGAGTCCAAATTCTTAAAGGATGAAGACTAGTTTTGAAGTCATTTACTTAAAGACTTGGGAGTTGTTTTAAGTCTATAAATACCTAGGATTGCAATGCTTTTAATCCAGCTTTGTTATTGAATAAAATTACTAGCAATTATGCTTCTTCCAGTTGTGTGATGCAATTTAATCCTAGGTGTGCTTTTATTTTACTGTTCGCAGTGCCCTTCAACACTACAAACAGACCCTATAATTCTATTTTTGGTTTAGTTTCATTTCTCAACCCCATCCTTTTACAAACCCTAATAGCCCACCTAAGTTTCTACACATTTTAGTCTTCATATAAACTCAAAATTCAGCCCTAATAGCCAAACCTCCAACCCGTCCTACGTCAATCTTCTAAAAGATCAAAAACATCAAAAATAAATCTAAAACAAAACATTGCTTATGTGACCGCAAATGTGTCAAAATATTCAGCAGTTATTCCATATTGAAAATCAATCCATAGAATAGTTATTCCACAGTCTTCTCAGCTTTGGTTAAATTTTTAAATATTTTTATAAACCATAAATGCAGGAGCGGAACTAGAAAAATATAACAAGGGGCGACAAAAAATCAATCAACTCCACTACTCCAGAAAGACTACCGACTACGGTAGGTGAGATTGTGATATTAGCTCTCACAATAACACTATCTGTTTTCAAACTTGATCAAGTAAGGCCCATCAAGAAACACCTATGGAGTTGGATTAGGGCCTGCTCAAATGCCCATTATTAAAGACAAATAAAAAAATTCATTAGTTTATAGTTTTAGAAGGCCCATTATTTTTAGTATTAGGAGGGGGGGGCGTAACTTTTTTTTTGGGGGGGGGGGGGTGGCGGCGGGGGTTAAAACATAAAATATATATATATATAGTAAAAGAAATTTTTTTTTTAGGGGGCCAAGCTACAATGTGGTTTCGCCCCTGCATAAATGGCTATTCCATAAATTTGTAGAATAATAATTCCATGTATAAGACTCGTGGAATAGCTATTCCAATCCTATTCAATTCTATTATCCAAACAAAATGAAGCATAATTATGAAATACATATTTCTAGTATTTTATTTTTATTTTTATTTATTTCATTATGTAACTTCCTATTCAAGATCTTCCAACTAGGAAATGTATGGTTATTATATTTAAGAATATGTTGTTCTTCAGAAGGTTGTCTGCCTCTGATTTAGTAATTGTTAGGTATTTGCATATTTAGTATAGAAAAATTAATTTTCCTAGTTTCAATAATGAAACTACAGATTACTATTCACAGCCCCAAATAGCAGCAAACTTTTTTTTTTTTTTTTTTAACTCTAATAAGCTCCAATTCAATTTCCTAACCCTAAACTCCCTTTCTTCTTTAAATCTAAACTCTGAACTCATCAATTGCTTGATATTGCTGTCTCATCCTATATCATATTAATTATCACAACTACAATTAAAAATACAGAGAAAAATTGACTGAATTAAGAAGCTTAATGGGATTTTCATTAAAACAAGAAATTTTAAAGTAGACCTCAGAAAAATAAGAAAAACATCAATAAATTATGTGGCATTAATCTTTGCCAAAATGGGCTGAAATATTTTAGTAGAAATGGTTCGAAACATACCAAAAAAATTGCTAGAACAGTCATGATTTTGGGCACAATTGAATGAGAAGTTTCTTTTTTCCAGTTTTTAGTGCAAAACAAACATTTTGGCCCATTCCAATTGAAATATAATGATATTGACAATTATTATCACCACATCTATTGTGCCCAACCTCATACTTCACTCAAGCTTGTTTAAAATGCATTTTTAAACAAATATTGGAAGAAATACATGAAGTTTTAAATTCAAAAGTTTTATTGTTTTAAAAAAAGCTCCATTTGATTAGTCTTTTTTTCTACTTTAAGCAAAAGGCAAAGCAATGATTGGTTAAACAACAAAAGGCAATATTTGAAAAACAAAGAGTTAATGTTTAATGAAAAACAAAACTTAATTCTTCATTGTAATATTTTTTCTTTTCTCATTTAAAGCAAAAGTCGTAATTATTAAGTTGCAATTTCATCATTACTTTTAATTTCAAGCAAAATCAAAATTCATATAAATCACTGTTTAGGAAACAAAAATAAAAAGGCAAAAACAAGCTAACTAAATGGAGCCTTGGACTCTATTTGTTTTAAAAGAAGTGGGAGCAAATGAAAGGAAAAGAAAGGAAAAAAAAATAAAAAATGTATCTAATCCATATTTAGGAATACATGTCAATTTCCTTCCCTTTCCTCTCACTTCCCTCATACCCAAACATAGTGTTAGTTTTCCAGGTTCAGTCTATTATATCATAACGCCAAATTCAGGTCACTATTTTAGTAGTCGCCTTTGAAAACTGAATATACAAAAATAATTAAAAAAAAAAAAAAAAGAGAATAGCAGTATTAGCTGGTTTCTTCAACTAATTAGTAAGTTATGGAAGAAATATCCACATTCATAACCTAATCAGGCACTTACCAAGGACAAGCATGAATAGCTCGGAAGAAAATACGCCTAGCGGCAGAATGATTCTGTGCAATGTCAATTTCATAAGCAATGTATATACGCCAGAGTATGACCGATTTACGCAAGTTCTCATTCGCCAATGCTCTTTCGAACAAACTGTGGATTCTATGCTGAGAGCCTCCTCTGCTCATCTCAAATGACAATGCAAAAATCCAAACAGTAACAGAAGGTTTCCTGAAAATATCAAAAGCATTATCATCCAAGTTCATCAGCACGCACACAATTTACAAAATATATATATATATATATGTTGATTTAGCATTTACTGAAATTAAAACTAAGAAAAAAACCAGAGAAATGATTATCTTACCGGTAACAGTAATCATCAAATATCCACCGCAATTTATTGGGTGTTGTATAAAGATGGCTTATCTCCACTAAGGCCTTGAAAAGTTCAGAGCTGCAAGGATACATTTGCAGCCCCTGCAAGATGGAATCCCAAAGTTTAGACGAGCTTGTCTGCGTATGATGTCTTAGAAGCACCCTCATATAATAGTTGAACAAAAATTCAAGTTGGTAACTGTGTCGCCTTCTTTCTGCAGATTAGAAACATTGAATGAGTCGCACCAAAATAACAATTAACATGAATATATGACCATTATAAAAGTTTGTCTCCTGCCCCTGTCGACTGCATCAGAATCCCTTCTAGCGCATTAGAGGTTAATGTTCTGGCTGATTGCTTAAAGTTTAATAGTAGCTTAACTCAAGCTTGTTTAACTTGTGATAAAATTAAATAATGGATACTTTGGGAACATAAGCTTTTGAATGGTTCAAATCCTTGTTTAAAACTTTACATATTTTTTCTTCTTTAAAAAAAAAAAAATACTTGACAGATTTTCTAGAGTCAATGAGAAGAACAAAAAACATACAAGTTTAACAAATGTTCCTGTTCATTTTCTTCATAAAATTCATAATTACATCTCTATTGTTAGATCAGATTTTTAGCATATGGTTTTCTGTTCGATCAGCTGAAAACAACAGCCATTATAGGCTTACTGCCCGACTGGTTCACATACAAACAGTCAATTGACAAAAGACAAGCATCCATGCAATAATGAATGCTTATAAGTTCTGAACTGAGAAGACAAACAAATAAAACAGACAAGCACAACCCCCAAATATCCCCCCATTGAACAGACCTTAGAGAACAACAGTTGATGCCATTCACCAAGAAAGTTAAAATAAATGTGAAATACACAGGTAAGAAATTGCAATAGACGAACACGACCCCTATCCACCATCATGGATCCATTTCAATTGTAAACACTAACCAATATGTTACTACATTTAACAAATAATTTCTGTCTAGTCACCAGATTTGCCATATTTTCAGAAACTGACAACCCATATTTATAATATTTAAAAACAGCAAGTTGTATTTTTTTTAGTGAAATAACATGGTCTTTATTCTGAAGCTAGACACAGAATCTTCTACATCAAGATCATGACTCCCATATCTGTTATGTGTCAGTTTGTCCTTGTCATATAGGTTGTAAATAGAAATCAAAAGAAACATTTCTCTCAAATCAGAAATGATGACTCTGAAACTACAGATACCATAATTATTTCATTAATTCAATCTAAATGTACACCTTTGCACCACAAAATGAAAGATATTGGAGAATAGAAGGAAAATCATGGAATGGCTTACTAACCTGGAAGCACCATAATGAAAGCTTCATCTAACACTTCAATACCTGCAGCCCACCCAGTTGTCAACTCTTCAAATAAAGTTGCCGAACAAATTAGAGCAATAGATTGATCATCTACGATACCACGTATCCATGCTGGTTGTACTGCTTTCAGTTTCTCTTTAAACCCTTGGTGTGTTCTCAGCAATAGCAGGTTTGATGGTTTATATTCAAATGGGCGGTACTTTGCTCCAGTTCCTAAGCAGGATAGAATATGCAATGCTCGAGGTGATGATTCTTGAGTATTGCCATCACTATTAGTAAGTTCAACCTCAGCATACCAGAAATATAAAAGTGGAGCATTAGATTGTAAATGCTGCAAAATAAAACAAAACAAGTTAATATGATCTCTTGATGACACAAGCACCAACAGGATATCTTGCAAAAAAAAAACCAAAACTCAGTGTTACAGCTTAAAGTCAATGAGTTCTAATTTTAAATATCTGACATTCAATTATCAGTCCAACAAATACAAGCAGAATGTTCAAAAAGAATGAAAATGCTGCACCCAAGAAGCAAGATCAGTAGGGATAATTAGTAATAGTATTTACAAGATATAGAAGAACAAATGTACCATAATCTATAAGGTAAATGTATAATGGGAAAGAGATCAAGAGATGCAAGACTGTTAAAGATTTTAGATCTACGGTCTACATATTTTAGAAAGAAATTTGGGAAAAAAAAGTTTAATTGAGGTTGTTTTATACTTAAGAGGAGAGAACTATTTTATGAAGGAGAAAGAAAATAAGAAAACCACATGGCAATATTGAACAATATCCACAGAGCCACATGGTACAAAATGACTTTAACAATTCCTTAGTCTTAGCTTTATAATATCATACAGATTTCAATATCATTGTATTTTCAATCTTTATTTCTTGGTTCTACATCATGAGAGTTATGAATCATGTGTTTGAATCTTTCATTTGTAAATTTCTACTGGTCCATTGATGATATTATGATGTATAGTAAATCTAAAGAGGACTTATATAATCTTTGTCAAGTTTTTGTCATCCTTAGGGAAGCAAAATTGTACGTCAACCTTTAGAAGTGTTCTTTATGTAGTCTCAAATGCTTTTCTTAGGTTTTTTTTTTTCTCCACCTAAGGTATAGCAGCTGAACCTAAAAAAGTTAAAATCATTACAGAGTGGCCTACACCTAAACTATGCTTCTATTATATGATTATGCTTCCATCCAACTTGATTTGAGGATTTCTTGTCCTCCGTAGTGTACATTCATTTCTGTTGAATTAGAGAAATATTGCAGGAAAAGGATAATTATTCTTCATCCTTGTATTGCCATTTATATTGATACACATATTTTCAAAAAATAGGAAGAAAATATTTACCCTAATTTGACTCCTTTAATAACATTCCTAATTTCCTATATTACATCCTTAATTTCCTAATTTGTTTCCTATTATAGTGATTTACAGCTTTCAACAGTTTCATCAAATTTTAGAAGCTATAGAGTGTATATTATCAATTAATATTAGAGTACTGCTG
>CATKHJ010211969.1:0-14802 GCA_949750685.1 Vernicia montana | reverse complement strand
CAGGAATGAGATATCATCCTTTACACAACAGGAGAGTGAGACACTGTATGATGGATGGGAACGGTACAAAGAGTTGTTGAGAAAATGTCCACATCATGGGCTTCCATTGTGGCTTCAGATCCAAACTTTCTATAATGGTTTAACTCAAGCGAGCAAAAAAGCCATAGATGTTGCGGCTGGGGGTTCATTGAATTATAAAACTCCTAAACAAGCATGGGATTTGATTGAAGACATGTCCCTAAATAATTATTAGTGGCAAGACCCAAGGGAAAAAGGAAGAATGAGATCAAGTGGTTCACATCATTTAGACCCTGTTGTCGCATTAGCAGCACAAGTAGAGGCTATGAACAAGAAGATAGATTACTTATCTCTATCTTCTAATAAGTCAGCACAGGTAATGATGTGTGATTGGTGTGGGGTTGGACACTAAAGTCAGGATTGTCAGAATGGCAATAGTTTTGCTGGGCAAGAGCAAGTAGATTATGTTGGGAATGCGCCTAGGTAACAACAGAACAACCCCTACAGCAACACCTATAATCCGGGTTGGAGGAATCACCCCAATTTCTCTTGGGGAAATCAGAATAATCCAAGACCTCCACTAGGATTTCAGCAGCAACCACAGTACCAACAAGCTCCATTTAAGAAGACCTCTTTGGAAGAGATGATGGAGAAATTCATTGAATCTTTTGATCAGAGGCATAAGGCAATTGAGACTACTCTCAGAAACCAACAAGCCTCCATTCATAATCTTGAGAACCAAATGGGGCAAATTGCTAAGTTGCTTAGTGAGAGACCGCAAGAGAATTTACCAAGCAACACTGAGCCAAATCCAAGGGAACAACTTAAAGCAATCACTTTAAGGAGTGGAAAGCTGGTAAAAGAAAGTGTTGTTGAAAAAGAGGTGGAGGCACAGGGTGCCAATGATGAAGAAGTTGAGAAGGAAGTTGCAACGGGTGATGAGGCAGAAGTGAAAAAAGGGATAGAAAAAGTAACACCAGAGCCTACCCGGACGGTAAAGGAGTATCGACCTCAAGTGCCATACCTTGCACGTCTGCAGAAAGACAAGCTCAATGCTCAATTCGGTAAGTTTGTCGAACCCTTTAAGCAACTTCATATTAATATTCCATTTGCCAAAGCTTTATCGCAAATGACCAAGTATGCTAAATTTTTAAAAGATCTCCTTTCTAAGAAAAAGGAATCTTAAAGAAGTGTCTTTGGTGCATTTGTCGGAAAAGAGTTCGGCAATTTTGCAAAGAAGGTTACCTAAAAAATTGAAAGATCCTGGTAGTTTTAATATCCCATGTTTTATAGGTAACCTTGAAATAAAAAATACTTTGGCTGACTTGGGGGCTAGCATAAGTGTTATGCCCTACAAGGTTTTTAAAGAATTGGGTATTGGAGAACCCAAACCAACACTCATGACTATTCAGTTAGCTGATAAGTCGGCAGTATACCTTCATGGTATCATAGAAGATGTGTTGGTAAAGGTCGGGGATTTCATTTTCCCCAATGACTTTGTGATCATTGACATGGATGAGGATGCAGATGTCTCGCTTATCCTAGGTAGGCCGTTCTTGAATATAATCCGTGCCCTCATCGATGTCCATGATGGTACTTTAACTCTGAGAGTGAGTAATGAGCAAACTTTTTTTAATATTCCTAATGCAATGAGACACCCACTAGCACTTGATGATGCGGATTCATGCAATGATATTGTTGAGCATGAAACCGTAAATTTTATTTCTAACATTGTTTCTAAGGATCCCCTTGAGTTGTGTTTGATGCAGGAAAAATCTGAGGATCCGGAGGCAATAGAACAGCTAGTCTACTTGGAGGCAAACAAGCTATGGAAGGGTAGGGCATATGAACCAATTGAGATGCCTAAGGAAGAAAAAAATGAAGCCATCCATAGTAGATCCACCTGTTTTAGAACTTAAGCCCCTCCCGAATCATTTTGAATATGGGTTTTTGGTGGAGGGAAATAAGTTGCCAATAATTTTGAATGCCCGATTGTCTTCCGAGCAGAAAGCCAAGCTCATAAAACTATTAAAAAAACATAAAAAGGCTTTAGCTTGGAAGATAGCGGATATTAAGGGGATCAGTCCATCCTTTTGCACCCACAAGATTCTAATGGAAGAAGATTTCAAGAAAGTAGTGTAACCCCAGAGAAGACTGAATCCAAAAGTGAAAGAGGTGGTGAAGGCTGAGGTGATTAAGCTACTTGATGCAAGCATCATTTACCCAATCTCAGAAAGCTCATGGGTGAGCCCAGTACAAGTAGTACCAAAGAAAGGAGGGATGACGGTAGTTTCGAATGAAAATAATGAGCTCATCCCCACAAGGACAGTCACAGGATGGCGGGTTTGCATCGACTATCGGAGGTTAAATGATGCCACCAGAAAGGACCATTTCCCATTACCTTCCATTGACCAGATGTTGGAAAGGTTATCCGGGCATGAATACTATTGCTTTTTGGATGGTCTTTCGGGGTATTTTCAAATCCCTATTGCCCCAGAAGACCAAGAGAAGACTATTTTCACATGTCCGTATGGGACATTAGCATACTGAATGATGCCTTTTGGATTATGTAATGCACCCGCAACCTTCCAACGGTGCATGATGTCAATCTTCGATGAGTTGATTGAAGACATAATGGAAGTATTTATGGATGACTTCTCGGTGCATAGTGACTCGTTTGAGAGGTGTTTAGAGAATCTTGAAAAGGTGTTGGTGAGATGTGAAGAGACAAACCTTGTGTTGAACTGGGAGAAGTGTCATTTCATGGTTCAGGAGGGAATCGTGTTAGGACAAAATTTCAAGCAAGGGCATTGAGGTAGATCGAGCTAAAATATAGACCAATGAGAAATTACCACCTCCCACCTCTGTCAAGGCCATTCGAAGTTTTTTGGGGCATGCAGGCTTCTATAGAAGATTCATAAAAGATTTTTCCAAAATCGCATGGCCGTTGACAAGACTTCTTGAGAAGGAAGTTGAGTTTGTGTTTAATGAGGAATGTCTTAATGCTTTCAACATTCTAAAGGAGAAGTTGATTCATGCTCCTATTATGGTGGCCCCCGACTGGAATTTACCATTTGAGTTGATGTGCGATGTTAGTGATTTCGCAGTTAGGGCAGTTTTGGGTCAGAGAAGAGAGAAGCATTTTCAGCCAATTTACTATGCAAGTAAGACTCTGAATGAGGCCCAAGCAAACTACACCACCACAGAGAAGGAGTTGTTGGCTGTTGTGTTCGCTTTTGATAAGTTCCGCTCATATTTGATCTTGTCAAAAGTGATAGTGTTTACAGACCATTCGGCTTTGCGGTACTTATTTGCAAAAACTAATGCAAAGCCGAGGTTGATTCGGTGGGTTTTGTTGTTGCAATAGTTTGACTTAGAGATTTAAGACAAAAAAGGAGCTGAAAACCTTGCAGCAAATCATCTTTCTCGTCTAGAGAATCCGAACCTAGAAGAACTTGAATTGGTAGACATTTTAGATACCTTCCCCAATGAACAGTTGTACGCCATGGTAGGTATGGTAAGTAATTCTAATTTTGAAATACCTTGGTTTGCTGAATTTGCAAATTATTTAGCTGTTAGGGAACTCCCAAAAGAGTTAACTTATCAAGAAAAGAAGAAATTCTTTTCCGATTTGAAGTACTACTTTTGGGAAGATCCTTATTTGTTTAAGTTATGTAGTGACCAGATTATCCGGCGTTGCGTGGCCTGTCCTGAAACCATGAATATACTTAGCCATTGCCACGCCGAACCAGCTGGTGGTCATATGGGAGCCAATAGAACTGCTCAAAAAGTTTTAGAATCTGGATTTTACTGGCCCACTTTGTTTAAGGATAGCTATAATTTTGTGCAACAGTGTGATCATTGCCAAAGAACTGGAAATATTTCATCTCGTGATAAGATGCCCCAAAATGAAATTTTAGTCTGTGAAGCTTTTGATGTATGGGGCATTGATTTCATGGGACCTTTTCGCAGTTCTTTTGGTAATAAATACGTACTTGTAGCTATTGACTATGTGTCCAAATGGCCTGAAGCTGAAGCTTTGGCAAAGAATGATGCTAGGGTAGTGATTAAATTTTTAAAAAAATTATTTTCTCGATTTGGTATACCAAAAGCTATCATAAGTGATAGGGGCACTCACTTCTGTAACACCCAGCTTGAAAAAGTTTTCAAAAGGCTGGGCATTACATATAAATTGGTTACCCCATATCACCCCCAAACTAGTAGCCAAGTCGAGAACACAAATAGGGAGCTCAAGAGAATTCTTGAGAAGACCGTAAAGCAATCTCGAAAAGATTAGTCTGAGAAATTGGACAATGCTCTATGGGCTTTTAAGATGGCATTCAAAACTCCCTTAGGTATTACGCCATTCAGGCTAATATATGGCAAGGCTTGCCATTTACCTGTGGAAATAGAACATAATGCTTATTGGGCTATAAAACAGACTAATCTTGATCTAGCTAGTGCAGGTGAGAAGAGGAAATTGCAGATTAATGAGCTAGATGAGTGGCGATTGCAAGCATATGACAATGCAAAGATGTATAAGGAGAGAACCAAGAGATGGCATGATGCTTGGATTAAGCAAAATAAGGAGTTTACGACTGGTGATCAAGTATTACTGTATAATTCTAGGCTTCGACTATTTCCAGGTAAGTTGAAATCTCGATGGTCCGGTCCATTTATTGTTAAGAAAGTCTTTCCTTATGGAACAGTAGAATTAACTCATCCTGAGAAGGGTGATTTTAAAGTAAACGGGCAAAGGCTCAAGTTATATTTTGGGGGAGAGGTGAATGAAATGAAGGAGATTATGTATCTCCAAGATTCAGGGTGAGAAATCACCTTAACGGCCAGCTAAGACGACGTTAAAGAAGCGCTCTGTGGGAGGCAACCCACCAATTTTATTGTTTTTAGTTTAGGTATCTTTATTTTTATTGTTTTAGTTTATTTTTCTTTGTTTTTTCTTGTTTTTCATTAATTGGGAGTGTTTGTGTTCATGGTAGATGCAATGTGTAGAGAATGAATATTTGAAAATCTATATAGGAAATGCAGGTTAAATGGTACACCCAGTGGTACGCTCGTACCACTGGGCGTACTATAAGTGCCAGAAGCAGTGGCTTCGGTACGCCCAGCAGTATGAGCGTACTGTATACTCTGGATGATTGGGCTACAGTACGCCCGTACCTCCAATAGTACCGTCTATTCTGTGTACCGCAGTACGGTACGCCCAGAAAGGTATGAGCATACCATTAAGGATTCTGGGAGTACCAGTGGGTATTAAAAAAAAAAAAAAAGGGGACCCGTTTCTACATTCTTTTATTTTTCCCTTTTTCTTTGCATTCTTCTCCATTTCCTCCCAAATTTCTTACTTGCTCTTACTCAAATCACACACTAACACACTCTCAAGGGATTTTTGACCTTCACTTATTGATTTAAGAAGATTTTTGTTGCAAATTTTCTACACAATCTTGCACCATTCATTGCCGATTTACAGGTTTGAGCTCTCCAACTCTAATTCTTGATTTTTTGTGCGATTTCTTGTGGTTTCTTCATGGGTTTGATGATTCTATTTTCTTTTAATTCACGAAATTGACATCGGTTTATCATTTTGGTTTGATTTTATTTAATTTGCATCTCTTGTAGGGTTTCATGTTCCATTGTATCAAAATCTTGGGTGTATGAACCCATTATCAATTTCTATGGTTTTCATCATTGGGCTATGGAAATTTTGGCCATTTGAAAATATATTTGTCCATTATCAGGTGTTTAAATCGTTTTCCCATACCCGTCGGCACTAATTTTGGATAACCCATTAATAGTTTGGCTTAGTTCAATTTTGTGGTTATTTATTTTCATGATTATTAGTGGTTGATTTGCTAACTGTTTTGCGTTGATTATTTCGGTATTAAAAATTTGTTGAATATGTTATTATGACGTTATAATGCCGAAATTTCGCTCACCCTAACTCTTATGTTTGGTGTTATTGTTATTTTTGTGTGGATTTTGTTGTTTGATTGACAGATAATGGGACCTCAAAAGCAAACAGCTTCCAAAAAGAGCACTATTTTACCCGCAAAATGGGCGAGAGGGGAAGGAAGTTCCAATCGACCGGCCATTGCTCCGACGTCGACTTTCATCTCTAATCATAAATGCATTCAGTTCTCCGCTCCAAAGGAAAGACGACGATTTGAGCAATTGGGAAACAAAGAATGGTTCCCTTCTCGGATATTAGATTGGCCTGCTATGGAAAAGGCACAACTTACTGATGAGATACTGGGTTTGATCAACCAGCCAGGATGGGCACAATTCTTTGCTATAAATGAGCCAGCTTACAGAGAATTGACCCTTGAGTTTTATTACACCTTCCAGTTCAACAAAGACAAGCTTTCTATTATCGAGCAGACCATGAAATTCCGATTGGGTGGGAAACGGTTTCATATCAGTATTAGTGATCTCGGAATTCATTTGGGGTTATATTCTGTGGAGGAAGTACAGACCATTGAGTATCTTGACTCTGAGGTGGATTTTGCAGAATATGATGTTGCTCCTGCTGCAGCCTGGAAGAAACTTGCCCCGACTGGGGGTAAATATGACCCAAAATTGTCGAAGGCTTCACATTTTACATCTTTCACATATCGGGTGGTGCATAACCTTATAGCTTATACTATTGCTTCCCGAAAGGGTACTCCAGGAGTTGTGACACTGCGAGATCTCTTCTTCTTGTCCTATATGGTTAACAGGACAAACAGTAATGTTGCCTATGCTCTTGCTCATTTCTTTTATGAGCAGTGGAAGAAGGGACCGGCTGGTTATTTGTATGGAGGGATGTATATCACGAGGTTGGCTCGTGCCTTAGGTGTGTTGGAAGGGTGTTCCACTATGACCATGGATGGGATGCCCAAGCTGCTGGGTATATATACTTTGAGGAGATTAGATCCCACCCAATTTGTTGAATCATCTACACCAGTTTCAGCTCCAGTGCCCCCTGCTCCCACTTCCGATATACCACCACCCACTGAAATGCTTGGCTTGTCCACTGCAGCTGGACCATCCTCTACTGTAGGACCTTCTTCTTCTGCTATACCACCATTTCAGGCTGCACCTCCGTTCTATGATTGGAGGCATACAGTTGGGGAGGATATTGAGATCGACAGGAAACCAACTGCTTTTGAGAGACAAATATGCATAATAGAGAGTCAGCTTCAGAGAGTCCAACTCGATCAGCAGCTTATCGCCAAGATTCAGCAGCAGGTGATGGAGACCCAGCGTTTCCATACGACCCAGTTGGCGTGGCTCCAATCTTCTATGGTGGCATTCTGGGAAACTCAGGGTTTCCAGCCACCCCCACCATTCCCATTTTATACTACTGTTGATGATGATGTGATTGCGGGCGATGATGATATCTCCCATGATGGTGATGGGGATGATGATGAGATGGGCGATTAGTAACTTTCTCTTCCTTTCTATTATTTTCTTTTTGGATGACTGTACTTTATATTTTGTACTATTTTTCATTTTTCTTTTATTTTCTTTTTATTATTGGAAAACTATTATTCTTTTGGATTATCTTTGTCTTATTTTGAAGCACCCATATCCAACCTGTACCCTATTTGAGATGGATAGCATGGATTGTGGATCCTCTTCCTTCCGGTTATATCAATGACAAGGCAATTCCTTTTTCTCTCTCCTCTTTTTATCATTTTGTACTTTGTTTGTCCCACATTAGGGACAATGTGTGATTCAAGTGTGGGGGAGGGACTAATTGAAACTTCAATGCATGCTTTTTATGTTGATTTTGAATTACCTGAACAGTGAATTAAATTTTAATAATTAGTATAGTATGAATTTTTATTTCCTTAGTTGATGACTTGCTTATGGTTAAATGGTGATAATTTGTTGATGCACAACTTGAGTGATGTGATCTTTTTTTAAAAATCCAATTTGGTAGTTTTTCTAGGATGTTTTTTTGACAAAAATTTTGCAAATTTTCTAAATCTTGAAACTTTAGTTACATTTGTGAGCACAAGAATTTTCATAGTGTTTAATTTTACCAAGTGGAAATCCTATATATCTTAGGTTGCATGTTTTCATCCTTAAAAAAAAAAAAAACCATAAGGAGCTTTGAAAATTTAGAATCTATTCCGTTGTTTTCAACTCTTTTAAAAACACAAGGGTTGAGATCAAGAATAGTGCTAGTAGCCATTTGAATTTTGATCTTAGCTGAGTAACAAGGGGCCGGCATTACAAATGTTTGCCTTCGCGTCAAAAGGCTAGTGTCAGTTCAAACAAATCGGGCTCCTTAAAAAGCGCATATATGAGAAGTGACATTCTTGGGGATGACCATGCACCTAGGAGAAAATTTTTATTATTGTTGCTATGATTGAAATTTGCACTTTTTGAAATAGTTGCTCACATTTGTAAGTTTTGAATTCAAGGTTTAGGTTTATAAAAACTGGTTATAAATGCATCCTAGTTTGGGTTATCATTTTGGAAGATTTTTTATTGATCATTGATTTCGAGCTATGCGGATTCTAAGTTGTCTATCATTTAATTGTTTGATTGTTGTTAATTCTAGGGAGGAATTTTTTGTCTGTGCCTTTTGTTTTAATTCAATTTGCTTGAGGACAAGCAAAAACTCAAGTGTGGGGGAATTTAATAAGTGTATAATTGATGATATTTTATCCCTGTTCTTTAATATATTTTATTGTTAAATTGAGTTTAATTTGTTTGTTCAAGTACTTTTCAGAATAATTTATAGGAATTCTTTATGTTTTGGAATGCTATGGTCATTTGAGCCGAAATCATGAATGGGAATCGAGAAACGAAGCATCTTTTGAACAACCTCCATAATGGTACGCCCGTACCATTATGCATTTGTGGGCTTATCATTTCTATTTTTTGGACAGTTTTGAAGAGACAAATTTCTGTAAATAGACCGTTGGTACGCCCATAAAGGTACGGGCATACCAATGGGCATATCAAGCATATTTCCAGGAGTATAAAGCTAGAATGAAACAGACGAGAGGGAGATCTGACTTTTATCATTGGGAGGCGATTTCTCTGAAGAGGGACGAAGGTTTTGCAGCTGAAATTGAGTGTGGAGATTCAAATACTCAAAATTCCGAAGCAAGAATTGAAGATTAAAGTAGAGGTTATCAAATCATTTGAGATGGATTGTTTGATTTCTCTTACACTTTTCTCTTATTCTTGTTTCCAATCTGTTATCATGAACTAATTTCTTTTAACCTAGATATTTGATGAATCCTAGATCTTAGTGTATGAATTGAACAACGTTTATCAATTGAATCATTCATTGAATTGTTTTATCTTTGTGATTAATAATATTACATCTTTTTAGCAATTGCATGCTTGTTAATCAGATATTGTTTTCTTATTAATTGTCTTGAGAAAGCTTAATTAAAATTGAACATTCATAAATGTTGAGAATTGATTGGGGTGCTATAAATAGACCTACAAGATTCTTTGGTTTATTATTCTTTATTATTAATACAATAGCTATTTAATTTTGCTTGAGACAAGAGTCCTTGCATTTTTAGTAATTAGGGATTGGTTCACTTGAGAAAGGTTTCAATATGAATTAGTAGAATACAAATTCAGTTCATTTGTTTGATTTAATTGAGTTGCTTTTCATGAAATACATATCGGGTCTAAGGGAATTTAATATCTAAGTCATTTCCATCATCAATTATCTTTGCAGAATTACCTTTTATTTCTTTAGTTAAACCCTTTAGTTTAATTAGCTATTTTTGAATTAATTATTATTCAAACAATTTGATTCGCTAAACAACTATCGAAATTTGAGCTAATACTTGATACTTATCCTCTGTGGAACGATAATTCATTCACTCTATATTATTTGAGCGACTCGTGCACTTGCGATAGCATAGCATAGAAAAAACGCATCAAAAAATTAGTATTTCTTTAAATTAGGAAAAATTATAATAATAAAATATAATTGTAAAAGTTAGTATAAAAATAATAATAAATTATAAAAATTATACTAAATTGCTTATAATAATAAATTATAATTATAAATATAAAATTTAGTATCTTTAATTACAATTAGTATAAAAATAATTATTCAGTATAAGTAATTTTTATACCGGACACTTACAACAATTTAATATAAAGATGATTGTTAAGCAATTTTTATAAGATGATTACAAATTATAAATTAAACTGAATTTAATTTTATAAGCAATTTCTTTTTGTTTGAACTGAATTTCAAAATATTTTTTTTTTTGTTAGATGATTTAGTATAGATTTAATTGTTAAATTTTTAGGGATAAAAAAATTGGGGGGACAAATATAAAATTTTAAAAATATATAATGGAAAATTGAAAAAAAAATAAACCCGCCCCCTAGAGGGGTTAAGATTGCGAGGAAAGAGATACTTTAAGTGAGAAGGGAGGTGTTAGTAATTTTTAAAGGAAAGATCCACTTTATAATTTTTATTATTCAAAAATATGAATTTTTAATTTTAATATTTTTTATTATTTAAAAATTAGAGAAAAATAAAGTAAATTACTTTATGGTTTGACGTTTATTTTAAATGGAAGCTGAGTTTTTTTCATGATATTTTAATACTTTGTATTTATCATTATTAAATACTTCACTACCAATCCACTAGCTCTGTTTATTTTTGCTGACGTGACAAGAATTTTCATTAACAAAGTTATTTTATCTTCTTCTAAACTTAATTGGACACCCAATTGCATGGTGATGGTTATTATTATTATTATTATTATTATTGAGATTTAGAGGAAGGGAGAATCAAATCTGAATCTATTATTTAAGGAAATATATACTTTACCACTAAATTATGCTTCGATATGCATAATGATAGTTATTTTGAATCTTTTAGAAGATCATATTATTTTTTGCAAATTTTAAAGGATCATATTAGATTAAATATTTTTCCCCCTTAAAATAGAATTTTCTACACGTATAGCTTTTTTTTGTGTGATTTAATTCTTTTCTAAGTCTATGTTGTTGGATTTTAGGTCCATTTAGTTTGAATTTATTAGTTAAGGGATTCAATTGGTAAAATTTAAAAGTCAACAAGAGTCTAATTGAGCTTTGAATATAAGTTTTAAGTGTTGATTTACGCTTTTGGCAATTTCTTTTGTAGTTTGGCTTTCTATCAATTTAAAGAAATAGACACATTCACATGAAAGAAATGGTGCAACTCTCATCCCCTTCTTCTTAGATGCATAAAATGAACAAGAATCCCTAAATTTTTTTTTTTCAGCAATTCAAAGGGGAGAGAGAAAAAAATTCTAGAAAAATCTCTAAATTCTCACTCTGAAATTCTTTGTTGTCTAAAGTTCATGACTTCGCCTTCTTCAATCTCATCCTTGCTTGGCAATAGAGGTAGAATGGAGGTAAACTATGGATAAGCTCCAATTGGGTCCAAACTCATTAGGAGAATAACAAGAATTTCCATAATGGCGAAATGGATTGATGTCCCAAGTGACCTCTTGCTTCATTCAGCAAAATTAACCCTTTTTTTTTTTTTTTTGAAGATTTCATTGTTTTTGGTGCGAAATGCAAAGCAATTAGCCACAATCCGTGAAAGAATATCACCTTAGGTTCCATGGTTTATGCTAAATAATGAAAAATGAAAACCTAGAAATTTGTGCGAGTTCTTTACTCTCCCAAAAGGTGAAACCCATAAATTGATTTTGACAAAAACTAATGGGAAGCAATGTTTAGCTTCAAAAGAATGAATTTTGATTGTAAAACACATAACAGACTCCAATTATTACACCCTCTTTCTTGTTAAAAAACCTCACTTCCTCATATTGTTAATGATAGAACAAGAATTTTCATTAACAAAGTTGTTTTATCTTCTAAACTTAATTGGACAAAAAATTGCATGGTGATGGTTATTATTATTATTATTATTGAGCTTTAGGAGAAGGGAGAATCAAATTTAAATTCATTGCCTAAGGAAATATATATTTTATCGCTATTTTATACTTTTGTATGCATGATGATAGTTATTTTTGAATCTTTTAGATGATTATATTAAATGAAATATTTTTCCCCTTCAAATAGAATTTTCTACACAACTTTTTTCCTGTGTGATTTAATTCTTTTCTAAGTCTATGTTAGATTTTAGGTCCATTTAGTTTGAATTTATTAGTTAAGGGATTCAATTGATGAAATTTAAAAGTCAACAAGAGTCTAATTAAGCTTTGAATATAAGTTTTAAGTGTTGATTTATGCTTTTGGCCAATTTTTTCTGTAGTTTAGCTTTCTATCAATTTAAAGAAATAGAAAATAAAAAAATATATGATTAGAAAAGAAAACCAACGAGAAGCCATGACTGTAACCTACATAGCTTCTTACAAAAAGGTGAAGGTAGCACGGCATATTGGTAGAATCATGCAATGCCAGCACCATTTTTCGATTCCAGCATCTAAAAAATTTGGCAAATGCAATATTTAAGTTTTTTTGCCCAAAGCAATATTTAAGTTTAAGGTAATGTTTAGTGGAGGAAATGCCAGGAATTTTAATTTTAAAATTTATTAATAATTTTAAAAAATAATAGATAAATTGATTTTCATTTCAACATTTATTTAGCAAATTAGGTTAGAATATACTTTAATTAGTAAAATTCAATTCAAATCATTGTTGCACCCATTTTTTAAAGAAATAAAAATTTATGATCCTCGTAAATCTTTAAAATTTCCTCCTACCAGACATTATCTAGGATCTATTGCAAGGTCAAGTAATTAAAGCATTCGAGTATTTTGCAACCTCAAAGAAATCATAATTGATAAAAACATGATTATGGAAGAAAGACAATAACCTATTT
The DNA here is from genome assembly GCA_949750685.1 of Vernicia montana. Classification (NCBI taxonomy): domain Eukaryota; kingdom Viridiplantae; phylum Streptophyta; class Magnoliopsida; order Malpighiales; family Euphorbiaceae; genus Vernicia; species Vernicia montana. The sequence goes on along the minus strand of CATKHJ010211969.1, from coordinate 1,946 downwards.
ATGAATATAGAAGGAAAAATAAAAACTTAACTAAAGAATTTATTTGATTTTAATTGATTAAGGGTAATCTTATCAATTTCAATGTAAAAAAAAAAACTATTGACTCAACTATAGTCTAAATTCAAACACAACCACATAGGTTTTACTACTGTTTAAAGCCATAAGGGCAATCCATCTATAATCTGCTAAAAAACATTGTAATGATATATGGCAATAGTATAGACTATAGAGTTCATTCACATGCAAAAGTAACTTTGTTCTACAAAAATATGAGGAAATTGTTGTTTGTTGCTACACACACACTCATATGACAATATATTCAATATTTTATCTGATAACTCACAGAAGCACTGAAAATATATAAAAGCCTTCGGAGATAGCACTCACTTTCCACAGTTAAAGCCTTTGCAAACAGAGAGGACTATGATGAGGATCAAAGCAATCAGTATTGCCAGAACAATCAGCTTGATCTTCATATTTTGCAGCCACATTTTCCTCCGGATCTTTGTCCCTGTGCTTCGAAAATCTTGTGCCTGCAAAATACCAATTGTCCCACAATGTACTATCGCGAATCCATTTCCATTTTAAAACAATAAAATAACAGATGATCCCAAAACCTACTGCTCTATAACAATGTCATACAGCTATGCACACACAAATGAGATTCACTGACCTGTTGATGCAAGTTCTCAGTCTTGTCCACCAGAAGTTCAATTTTTTCCCCTCTATCTAAAACCTACATCATTACAGAAAATCAATTTTAGTTAGGTTTATCCCCAAGAATGTCCTCCAAAGAAGAAATGTCAACTGAACTTATGTAAAGCAAGTCCATGGTAAGCCAACAAAATGCTATACATATTGTTGCCCAAATTTGTGTGATGAGAAGTATATGATGAAATTTACCAAATATTAATAATAACAACAGTATAACATGAGGAATCATGATGGGTCCATCTAATATCGGAAGTGCAAAATGATGAATCATGCCTAGGCAAAACATCCAGATGCCCATAGAACAAATTTAGATGAATATGCAACCTTAACACCCTCAAAATATCATAAAAGAGAAGGAGAAACAAAATATCAAAGTATTTAGAAGTAAAATAATAAAAATCAGCTTTAGAAGTAAACGTATAGCAGTATTCTATTTGCTGAAGTACAGTTACAGAAACATCAAGACACCAGCACAGATATTTCGCTTTAGTAGATTAATATAGTAAACAGTATGCATTATTGTAACAAAAGATCAGCCAAAGACAGCCTACTCTCTCTTCACAAAGAATATTGCACATGAATTATGATTATGTGCAAGTGAAAATTGGCAGCAAAAAGCAAGTTGAGTAAATCTCCAAGCATTTACTCAAATCGCATGTCTTATGCAAGGTAGTCAAAAGCGAGAGGTGCACTCAAGTCGAGAGATCCTTTCATCGCCTAAGGTGCAGGGCGCAAAAAGAGTGCTCACCCGAGCGAAGCAAGGCGCAAATTTCTAAAAGAATCCAATAATATATTAAAACTGCTAAAACATTAATACAATATATATATATATAAACAAATAAGTATATTGTTTAGAATAAAACAAAATATTGTTACCATTTTTTATTGTTTGAATTGAGAAGAGAAAAAAGGACATGTATATACAATAGAAGAAGAGAGAAAAAATTAGGGAAAAAGAAGTACAACATAAATTCTGCAATATATAAAGAGAGACTAGAGATGGACAAGGAGGCAGAGAGTAGAGACACAAGGGACTTAAACAATTGTGAATCCATGGTAGGTGATATGTGCATGATTGATGATATTTTACCCCTATTCTTTAATATATTTCATTGTTAAATTGAATTGAATTTGTTTGTTGAAGTAGTTTTTCAGAATAAGTTTCACATGAATTGGAATCAGAGTCAAGACTAGAAGAAAGCAGTTATTGATCATTGATACGCCCCGTTGTA
>CATKHJ010211967.1:0-16497 GCA_949750685.1 Vernicia montana | reverse complement strand
TAATCAACTTGCTTGATTAAAATCAATCCAACCAACCTTTAATCAATGAACTGAAACATGATAAAAGGTTCAAACTAAAACAGACCTCCCTTCGCAAGAAGGCGAACTACGTGGATTTTGATTCCCATTCGAAGGGATACGTAGGCATGCTTGTCTAAAAAAGCATCAAATCCAATTAAAATGAATCTTCTCCTTTCACTTTCTTTCTTTCTTTTTGTTCTTTCTTTCAATTCCTCTTTTAATTGCTTTTATTATTTTGATTCTTTCTTTAATTTCTTTTGCTATTGGATTAATTATTGGGGAATGTGTTGCTTTCCTAGAATCCCATAAGGGCTAGAGAAAGTATCCCCTATTTTGGTTTATTTTGTAAAGTTAATATTTATTTTCTTTATTTAATTACTTTAAGTGCTTATTTTCTTTATTGCTTTAATTTATTCATTATTGTTCATTCATTTAATTATTCATGAAATCATTTTAAGTCATTGTATATTAAACTTGCCAAACTCATTTCAAATTAAAAATAAACCGAAAACTTAGTCCCCGAATCCTCTTTGGTAATCGAGGCTAGTGTACTTTTTCTATTGGACAATAATTGGAGTCAAAAAATGAGTTTTTCCTTAAATTTTTTCAAATAAAATAAAATTAAGGTGGCGACTCCCAAAAACGCATTTTCAAAGATCAACCAATCCGAACTCGAGGGTTCCATCGTGAGACCAAACCCGAGGGTTCCATCGTGAGACCAAACCCAAATGAGCATTTCGATCCCCCTCTAGCGGATCGGACCGGTGCTCGGGCGAGGCCTCACACAGTGCCAATCGTCATCTTCATGAGGTTGTCCTGAAATACACAATGAGTAGAATGAAAAGTTACAGAACAATTTAGATATTTAGTAATTTTGCTAATGGAAAGAAGATTATTGAAAAGACTAGGAGTAAGTAAGACAGAGGACATTGAGACTGTAGGAGACAAAGAGATGTTTCCAGCCCTAGAAACAAGCATAGGATCACCAGTAGTAACCTAAACAGACTTAATATTACAAGGCATTAGAGTATCAATTAGAGAAGGATTACTAGTCATATGATCAGTGACCCTTGAATCAATAATCCAGTTGTTAGAAATAGTAGAAACAAAGGGTGATCCATAATCACCTTCTTGAGAAGATACACGAGAAACCTGAGAAGCAGAAGCAATAGATAAAAGAGTATCATTTTAAGCAACCCTGGCTGATTACTTGTTTTTCTTTTCAACTTGCTTCAATTTGAACCACTCCGGTTAGCCATGCTTTTTCCAGCAAACATCTTCATTGTTCTTGATGCCTTTGCAATGATTGCAAAAAAATGTTGGCTTTGTGTTGTTCCTTTAGATAGCCATTGTCGAAGCCTTAGGATGATCTTCTAACACCATAGTGGCCTGCCTCTGTGCCTCACGGCGGACTTGTGAATATGCTTCCTCTAGACTTGGTATAGGAGAAGTTGCCAATATTTGAGCACTCACTCGATCCAAATTGCGATCAAGACCCACGAGAAACATAAAAAAAATGATCCTCACCTGTATGTTTCTTCAGTTTTTCAATATCAGTTGGACATCCCATATCATTGGGTCTGCGATAATCAAGTTCCAAGAATATAGAGTTTAGTTCATTATAATAATCTGTAAGAGGACGGCCTCCTTGCTTTGATTGAAATGATTTTTTCATTAGTTCGTATATTTGAGAAGAATCCGAGATATCAAGATAGCTCTTCTTGACTGCATCCAAAATTTCCTTAGTTGTGCTATACTGTACAAAGTATGCCATCAGCTTTTTCAGTCATGGAATTAATGAGCTAAGAATTGACCAGCGTGTCCTCAGCCTCCCATTCATCGTAGCTTGAGTCATTTTCTGCGGGTGCAGCCTTCCTTCCAGTGATATATCCCTTCTTCCTCCTACCAGCAATATGCATCTCCATAATTTGAGACCAAACACGATAATTTGCACCATCCAACTTTACAGAAATTGTTGGAAAGGAAGTTTCGTGGAGAGTCACCATGGATGGCTTTTTGCTGTCAGGAACAGTCACATCTATCTTTTCAGCCATGATGTAAAGAGATAAGAGAAGAGAAATGAGGCAGCTAGTGTTTCAGCCAAGAAAAAGGGGGGCATCAGCAAATTTTTTTTCTTTTTCAACTCTGATACCAAATTGCAGATTTGGTTGAATTGTTATATTTTATTCATAGTTCTCATACATATTTATATACAAAAGCTAGATCTATATTCCTACAATTAAGCCTACAATTAGGGAATAAGAAAGTCATACAATCATGCCTACAATCAAGGAATAAAAGTCAGTCATACAACTATATAAATATGACCAAATATGATCTTAAATAAGAATATCTACAGCTGTAAGTTGACTAATATCATTTTAATATTTTCTAAGCAGTGTACCATAATTGAGGGGGACAATTTCTTATTTTGAGGGGGACAACTTTTTATTTTGAGGGGGCTTATATATATATATATATATATATATAAAAGCAATTTTTTTTAAGGGGGCAGTGACCCCCAAGTTATCAAGTAGTTTCAGCTCTGCATGCAGCAGAACATTGCTTTGACATTGCTTTTTTTTTTTTTTTTTTTTTTGCGCAAAGTGACATTGTTTATTTGACCATTATTATTATTATTAATTTCATCATCAAACCTTAATTAAGTTCATTTAGACAATCTGTGCACTTTGTGGATGATATTCAAAATTTTGTTGAAGTAGGAATTTCAGCATACTGATATATTTTACAGTGAAGTATTACTCAACCTTGGTTATGATCATTGGCCTTATTTCTCTCAAAGAAAAATATCTTCATAATGTCAAGAATAAGGCATTTAACTACTAAATTATTAATTTAAATATAAAATAAATAGTCTATCTTAAAAAAAAAAAAAAATCTAGAACCTTTTGTTTAAGAGGAATGAGTTGAGAGAATAATTCCAAAACTCCATTTTATTTGTTATAATCTTCATTTATATTTGTCAACCTCAACATGCCTTAAAGGAAGTATGTGCATTTCCTTTTCAATGTCAAAAATAATATGATTATATGTCGTCATTTGTAGGGGTGAGTAAAACCGAATTGAAATCAAAAAATTAAATCGAATCGATTAGTTTGATTCGATTCAGTTTGGTTTTTTTATTGGTTCAATTCGGTTTAGTTTTTTAAATTGTAAACCAAATTAAATTTTGATTCAGTTCGATTTTTACTAAAAAGATTTTGATTTGAACTGAACCGACTGAAATTTTAATATATATATAATATTATTAATAAATATATATATATTATTAAAATAAAAAAATAAACCAAATCGAACCAAACTTTTTCAATTTTCGATTTGATTTTAATAAATTATATGTTTTGTTATTTCAATTTGATTTGATTTTGAACCGAACCGTCACTTGTCACTTGTCATGAAAGGAACTACCAATAATGGTAGGGTTATTTATTTTTTGGCCAAATGGTAGGGTTAATTATAAAAGAACACTTCCTTTTTTTTTTTTCTTTTTCTTTTTTCTTATTATATATATATATATATATTCTTTACAAGAATTGAACACTTTAATTTTAAATCTAGGAAAATGAGAAATTATAATGTTTTATATACTCAAAATTAATGTTATTTTAGTGAAATATTTTTACTAAAATTATTATATTATTTTTACATGTTGATTTTTAACAAATTATTTCACTTTTTTTTTACTAAATCAATTTAATGTCCATTTGATTTGAATTTAAAAGCCTATGATTGATCGGATACTTAATTATTGACACATAGTATTTGGTAAAAAAAAAAAAACACATGTTGAGCTGTTGTATTTCCAATGCTGACATTTGTGAAGCTAAAATATGTAACTTTTAAAATCAAAAGCTAGTTTTTATTCTAAAAAAAAATATTACAAAAGTTTAAAATATAAATACAAAAATACTTACTACTAATTAAAAATATATACATATTTATTTTAAATTTTAAATATTTTAATATCTATATGTATTTACATAATTAAATATAAACTAATTAAAATATATAGTTATTTTTATTAATATATTTTATGTATAATGTTAAAATTACTAATAGCATATAATTAAAATTTATCATAATATATAAAATAATGTAATGTGTAAGATATTTGCAATGAGCTTCTGGGCCGTCTATACAAACGGAAATTCAAGTAGTGAGATTTTATATGTAACGGATAATGGGCTGTAATTTTTTTATCCGGGATGAGTTACAGATCCATTTTATATGGAAAAATATTAATTTTCGAGCTCTACGACGTCTTAACTCCACCAAGTTTGGATAAACTCGTTTTGAACTCCAAAATTAGTCATTTAAGTTATTTTTGGGCCACTTTTAATTTGGACCTAAATTTTATGTTTCTATTTTTAGGCCTATTTTGTTATGCTTTATTAGAGGTGATAAATGGATGGGTTTGGGTAGGTACGGATTGGGTATAAAATGTATAAGTTTTAAATTATTCATTTATGATCCATTATTTACATGGGTATCTAAACTTATATAACCTACATAAGCCCCTACCCACCCATTTATCCAATTATTGTTAATTTAATTATTTTTAATATTTTATTTGAGAAATTATTTTTAATATATTATATTATTATTATAGACCATATTTTTATTTAATAATATATTTTTCAATTTAATTATTATTTTTTATATATTCTAATATTATTATTTAACATATTTTTCTTATGTATCTTTTGTATTTGAGTCTTAATTAATGAAATTTATTTTCTATAAAAAAAACAAAAAAATATATTTTTGGAGTTAGATACATAATAAATAAATTAATCTCTTCATCTAATTTGTGAGAAGTGGGTGGGTGTTATTCAGTTGATCACCATTTTCCTTTAGTCCAATTAAAAAAATAAATTATACAATGAGACTATTATAATATACCATTATAACGTTTTAACTATTTTGTAACTTTTATTTTAATTAAAAATATTCTCGATCATAACTTTATATTTAAATATATTTTTTTAAAATTTTAAATGAATTTTATATTTGAGAATGTAAAATTGTAAATATAATATATTTTAATATATCAAATGCATTATTATATTCTAATACAACAGGTTGGATAGTTAATTATAATTTATATGTATGGTTATAGACATTTGATGTATGTATTAAAAAAAAAATTGATTGATAAGCGCCCCACAAAGTGGTGTTTTTGGTTTTATTTTGAGTGACTGTATGGTTTGAGTTGCATTAATAATTTAATTTAATATCTTAATCCAACACATTAAAAAAATTTTATTTTATATATAAGAAATAATTAAATAATTAATTAACAACCTATAAAAAAATATTTTATATATGAGAAATAATTAAAATAATAATATTTTTTTAAAAAATAAATCATCAAATCGAAACCAAATTTAATTTAAAAATAAAAATAAGAAAATAATTATATATAAAAAAATTAATGTGGTACATAATTTAAAGGAATTTTTTTTTTTCATTTTTTGATGAACAGACCAGCTTGACCTTCCTCCTGTGTCACTAAATAGATCTGTCATTGAGCATTTTTTCTTCTTTTTTTTTTTTTAATTTTAATTTCAGGATAAAAAATAAAAAAACAAATCCAATGTGACCTAATATGGGTAACCATATCCAATGTGATCCAATTCATATAAATGAGGGTCATTTTTTTTATTACCCGCTTATAACCCATTTAGCTTTTACATATTACTCATTTATTACCCATATCCATTTAATAAGGGTGGGTTAAGATGGATAAATGAGTATGGGTGGAATTTGCCACCTCTATGCTTTATTTCTTCAAGTTTATTTAGGGTTTGTAAGACATATTTAAATCTCTAATTTATCATTTTAAGGCAGACTTTAATTTTACAAACTGATTTACCCTAATTTTTCAGAGTTATTTTCTTTGAACGCTTACACACTGCGTTAGATGGTATCAGAGCCTAATTGCGATCAATGGTGATGGCGGTGGTCTTTGTGATGGTGTTAAGAAGGCTAAAGCCTCGATCCTTGGGGATGAAGTGTTGCAACGATTAGAGCAGCTTTTGTAAACAATAGATCTATCTCAGATTCAATCGCTTCAAGGAGCAATTTGATGAGATTGTTGATCGACTAGTTGCTCTTAGTGTTGATGTGAACCAGAATCGGAATAATGAAAGAAGATTAGGAGTAAATGTAGCTCGTGGTGACCTTATTGACAAACATGTTCTTGTTCGCAGATAGTTTAACAATGATGATGAAGATTCAGATGAGGAAGAAGATGAGTATGAAGAGGAGAGAAACACCATTTATGGTGGGAGACAACGAGATGGTGGATACCGGAGGAGAGAAAATGAAAGAGATGGGTATGGAAGAAGGGATGAAAACTGAGAGAGTAGTGATTTCAAACTAAAGGTTGATATCCTTTACTTTAATGGTGGTTTAGGGATAAAAGACTTCCTGGATTGGATTGCTGATATTGACAGGTTCTTCGATTACATAGAAATCATATTGATAAACAGGTTAGGTTGGTTACTTGTCGATTGAAAGGGGATGCTTCGACATGGTGGGACAGATTGCAGAACAAAAGGTATAAAAGTCACGACTAGACCCTAAGGGCACGTGACAGATACTAGGAAACAAGAAAACATAAAGCTTTCAGAACTCGTAGTAAGCCTGACTACTCCCTAAACGATAAAACTGCAATATAACGGCTGTAATATCAACAAACGAGGGCTGTGAGCCCACATGTCAAGCAAAATTTATACATAAACATATCATTGCCACTCAGGGCTAAAATCTCAAAGTATCAAAAGACATCATTATCATGTTCCTGCTTAATAGAACATCACATCATCCATAATGAGGAAACTCAGTTATCCTTCAAACTCAACATACTTATCCAAATAATAACTAACCAAGCCATACTGTAACTACATAAAACATAAATAATAATGTGGAGTTCTAAATTTTATAATACAGAACAATCTTAAAATAATTACATAATCGAATATAATAAAATAAACTTTATTGCCGAAGGAAAAAGGCAGGAATAACTCAACTTAAAATTATTTCTCTAGCTCAACCTGCAACTTGAAAAAATAAGGAGACATGAGTAAGCATTTCAACTCAGTGTCTGATATGATCCAATATATAATCTAGATGCCATACATTTGTTATGATAACAATAATGCCCATGCAATATGCCAAACAATCAAGTAATCACATAGTCATCCAAGGATAAGAATTAATCGATAGAAACCAACTAAACCTCAATTTGGGGAGCCGATCCCCCTCTCTTAGCTCTTTTAATTCCAAACTACGTGTCACAATGAGTCCAACTTGAACCTAGTCATAATTCTCTTATTCATATGAAGGGACACTGTAAGACCAACTCAAACCCGGCCAAACATCATCGTCATAATCATATCTCAATCATCATAACATACTCATAATCGTAATCAGAATCTTATGTGGTCCTATGTCATCTTAATCTCATCTAAATATTCATAAGTACTATGTAGCATAATTCATAATGCAACATTCACAATCAAGTGCTAGGATGACTTTATGCATTTATAGAGCAGTAGATGCAAATGCATAAGAAACATATAAAATATATTAGAAAATATCACTTATAAACTTGACGGATCTAACTAGCTCTCCTTGGATGGTTGTTTAGTGGCTAGGAAGACGTATGAAATGCTTATACTGTATAACAGATGAAGAATATCAAAATACAAACAACTTAAACTTTAATCTTTAAAGTTCTACCTAACGACTCTTAAGATTCTACCAAAATTTCGGCAAAATCTCTCCTATAACTAGGATATTTTTCCCTTGAAACAAGAAGAATAAAAACTTCTAAATAGCCCACAGGGCTCACAACAATAACATACTCAACTCAATTTTCCCATCTTGGCCTCCAAACTAGGCAAACAACTCCAACTGTCTCAATTCTCCAATCATATACAATTATAATCATAAAACATCATCACAATATCATCACCAACAGGAGTCAACTCAAGTATATATTTATGGTGAAAGCAGGTCAGGAGGTAGCAGAGCATAATGAGCGTTATAGCAGTAACAATAACCACTATAACACTGATTGAAATTAGAAGGATAAGGCAGTCGACAAACGTCCTGTGACTGAAGGAAAGGAGAAGGAAACACAGGTCTAGAAAGTTGTGAATCCTTATGCCAGACCAACGACAAGAAAGTATTTCAGATGCAATCAGCCAGGCCATAGGTCAAATGAGTGCCCTTAGTGAAAGACGATAAATGTGACCACAATAGAAGAGGAGGAGAATGAGTACTGTTGTGAACCAGATGGTGAGGAAGGGATTTTGAGGACTAGGATACTAAGGAAGCTAATTGCATAGTGAGGAGGATGATGCTAGCTCCAAAACAGGAGGGACAATATCAACGTCACCAATTGTTCAAGACTAGATGTACCATTTTTGGTAAAATATTTATTGTGGTGATTGACAATGGCAGTATGGAGAACATCATAGGGAATGAGATGATGAAGAAGTTAGGGTAACAGTAGAGAAGCATCCAAATCCATATACCTTGAGTTGGATTAAATTTGGAGCTAGAAGTATTGAGGTAATAGAACGATGCAAAATTTCTTTTTCAATTGGAAAATATAAGGATGAGTTGTATTTTGATGTTATGGACATGGATGTGTTTAATTTGTTGTTTGGGAGGTCATGGTTGTATGATGTGGATGCTCAACATTCAAAGAGGAGCAACCAGTATAGTTTTGAGAAAGATAGGGTGAAGTATACCTTGCTGCCATTGAAGACCAAGGTGAAGCAGTCAACATAAAAAGAATTTCTTAACTGTTACCAAGGATTTTGAGGCAGAAATCAAGGAAACCAAGCAAGTTCATGAATTGATAGTGAAGCAAGTGTGTGAGACAGAGGCTGAAATGTAAGTGGAGGAGTAGCCTGAAGGTGTAAGGCCCTTATTTGTTGGAATTTCATGAGCTAATGCCAGAGGAGGTTCCAGATGATTTACCACCTATGAGGGATATCCAACACCATATAGATTTGATCCCTAGAGCCAGTTTGCCAAACCTGCCTCATTATAGAATGAGTCCAAAGGAGAGTGATATTCTGAAGGAGAAGGTGGAGTTATTGCGAAAAGGGCACATCTAGGAGAGTATGAGTCCTTATGTTGTGCGTGCTTTGTTAACTCCAAAGAAAGATGGCAGTTAGAGGATGTGTGTGGACAACTAAGCAATCAACAAGATATCATTGCGTTACAAGTTTCTAATCCCGAGGTTAGATGATATGTTGTACAGATTGAATAGAGTTAAGTGGTTTTCAAATCTGGATTTGAAGAATGGGTATCACCATATTCAAATTAGGCCTAAAGATGAGTGAAAGACGACTTTCAAAACAAAGGAGGGATTGTATGAGTGGTTGGTAATGCCATTCGGTCTTTTGAATGCTCCTGATACATTTATGCGGCTTATGAATCAAGCATTAAAATCATTTATTGGCAAATTTATTGTGGTTTATTTTGATGATATACTGATTTATAGCAAGACAAAAGATGATCACTTATTACATTTGAGAAGGTTTTGATAGTGCTGGAAGCAAATAAGCTGTATGTTAACCTTAAGAAGTGCAATTTTCTAACAAATCAACTTTTATTCTTAGGGTATATTGTAAATGCTAAAGGAATTCATATAGATGATGTTAAGGTTAGAGAGTGGCCTACGCCTAAAACAATCTTAAAGTTTCGGAGTTTCTATGGGTTGGCTACCTTTTATAGGCGTTTCATCAATAATTTCAGTACTATTGCAGCACTGATTATTGAATGTATGAAGAAGGCTAGATTCTAATAGGGTGAAAAGGTAGAGAACAACTTTGCCATCTTGAAAGAAAAATTATGTACTACACTAGTCTTAGCATTACCCAAGTTTGATAAGCTTTTTGAAGTTGATTGTGATGTAAGTGGAGAGGGTGTTGGAGCAGTTTTATCCCAAGAGAGCAGGCTAGTATGCTATTTCAGTGAGAAGCTAAATAAGGTGAGACATAAATGGAGCACTTATGATAATGAGTTTTACTCAGTTGTGCGGGCCTTGAAGACATGAGAACACTACCTGATTGGTAAAGAGTTTGTGTTTTATTCTGACCATGAAGCTTTAAAATATTTGAACTGTTAGAAATAGATTAGCAAGGACATGCATAAAAGGTGGTGTCAGTTTCTATAGAAGTTTCCCTTCAGGCTACATCATAAGTTAGGAGTGTAGAATAAAATAGCAAATGCATTGAGTTGAAGAGCAGGCCTATTAGTTACTTTAAGCCAGAAAATAATTGGGTTTGAGCATTTGAAAGATTGCTATGTGGATGATGAAGATTTTGGGCAGATTTGGGATAATTGTTTTAATGGATGGCATGTATAGGAATTCCATGTCCATGAGGGGTATTTAATGAGTGGCAATCAGCTTTTCCTTCCTCGAATATCATTGCGAGAAAAGGTTATTCGAGATTTGCATGGTGAAGGTTTAGTTGCATATTTGGGTCGAGACAAAACTTTTACTGAAATCTGAGAGAGATTTTATTGGCCTCAGTTGCTTAGGGATGTTACTAAGTATATTTAGAGATGTTATGTGTGCCAGACTGCCAAGGGGCAGTCCAAAAACACAAGACTTTATATGGCTTTTCTAGTACCTGATAATATTTAGGAGGACTTATCTATGGATTTTGTGTTGGACTTTCCTAGAATACAGATGGGAGCAGATTTTATTTTTGTTGCATTCCATCCCCTGCAGAAGGACCTCTGATGCAATTAGTGTGGTGAGGTTATTCTTTAAAGAGGTAGTTCGCTTGCATGGGGTACCCAAGACTATCACTTCAAATAGAGAGAACAAATTTCTTAGGCACTTTTGGAGAACCTTGTGGAAGCTGTTTGACTCAAGTTTGAATTTCAGTAGCATAGCTCACCCTCAAACTGATGGTCAGACGAAAGATGTCAACTGTACCTTGGGAAATTTGATTCACAGTATTTGTGGAGACAAGCCAAAGTAGTGGGATATAGCTCTGTCTCGGGCAGAATTCACTTACAATAATGTTTTTCATAATGCTGTTGGCAGGTCCCCTTTCTTTGTTATTTATACAAAGGTGCCACAACATACTTTGGACTTGGTTCAATTGTCAAAAGATGCAGAAAAGACTGTTGCAACAACTCTTATGGACAAGCAGGTTGTGGAGGTACACAAAGAAGTCAAACAGAAACTGGAAGAGACTAATAAAAAGTATAAGAAGGTTGCTGATAAACATAGAAGGCAACAGACTTTTGTTGTGGGAGATCTAGTCATGGTGTTCCATAGGCGAGAAAGATTTTTAGTGGGCACTTACTTCAAGCTCCAGCCAAAGAAGTATGGTCCTTTTACTGTCAGCAAGAAGATCAATGATAATGTCTATGTTGTTGATTTTCCTAAAAGCATGGCATCTCCAATATATTTAATGTAGTTGATTTATCTCCTTATCATTCATCTAATGAACCATCAACTCGAGGATGGGTTTTTCCCAAGTGGAGGAGACAGATGTGGAGGATGTCTGCAATGGTTTCTAGACCGTTTGGATAAGCAGAAATCCAAACAGAAGCCCAAGTAGTGAGATTTTATCGGTAATGGATAATAGGCCGTATATGGAAAAATAGCTCTATGACGTTTCATCCTACAATTTCAGATGAGCCCATTTCAAACTCCAAAATCAGTCATTTAAATTATTTTCGGACCACTTTTAGTTTGGACCTAAATTTTATGTTTATGTTTTGGCCTATTTTGTTATGCTTTATTTCTTCAAGTTTATTTAGGGTTTGTAAGACATATTTAAACCTTTAATTTATCATTTTGAGGCAGACTTTAATTTTACAAATTGATTTACCATAATTTTCTAGAGTTATTCTCTTTGAACGCTTATACGCTACGTCATAATGTCTTTATTCGTTATTTTACAATCTAACTCTAATTTTAACTATTAAATTATTAATCATTCTACAATCATTTACAACTGTTAACTGCGAATCGCTAATCACTCATAGCTTACTGTTGATTGTTAACCGTTGCCGCTAAACTAAACATGCTCTAAGTGTTAAATAAAGTGATATTTGGTAAAACTAAAAGTTAAATAATGAATATAAGGTGATATTTGGTCTCGGTATTTTTTTTTTATTTTTATTTTTTGTAATTTTTCCAAATTGTACTTTTCTTTTTTAAATTTTCATTGTTTTAGATAAATATAAGATGATATTTGGTAAAATTAAAAGTTAAATAATGAAAAGTTAAGAATTGATTTTAAATATTAAATAATATAAATGCTAAAATTTTCAAATCACAAAATCGCTTAAAATGCAATAGTTTGTTGTCTTTAGTATGAAATTTCAATTAAAAATTTTAATTTATCATTTTAAATGAATTGAGATTTTTAAAATAAATATTATAATTAAACTGTACAAAAAATTTTAATTTTAAGTATTAAATTTATTACCAAATACTATTTAAAACCTTAAAAATTAAGTTATTATTATCATCGTTTAAGGATTAGAAAAGAAAATTTTATGTTAATGAGATTCAAATCCTAATAATCTTATTTTTAAAATTAAGCTCTATGAATGATCAAAATAATTGTGCAAAGTTAACTCAACCACAGGAAAAAAATCTTAGATAAATCTAGTTTTATGAAGTAGTCGTACCACAACCGTTTTGATTTATTACCCATATCAACGTAGCCGTTTCCTCCCATCAACACTCCCATCAACACCTATTAATTGCACCTCTAGAAGGGCGCCACATCCCATATGAATCCAACCAAGGGGACATTAGCAATGCTAATTGACCACTCTTAGAGTGATTAATCAGGTTGACTCCAACTCAATTCGAATATAGAGATTTTAGGTTTAGGTAAAAAAAGGTTTAGGTCTGAGTTAGATTGAGACAATTCAAACTTTAATTTCAGTCTAAATTTGACTCGAATTCAGTTAAACTAGCAAATAAAAAAAATAAAATAAAATAAAAAGAAAGAAAAAATCGGTCGGATTTATCTAAAATCAATTGAAATCAACAATTTTAACTGTATTTTCGACTAAAAGTTTTGAAAAAAAAAATTAGCTGGACTCAACCTAAATAGGTACTTGGGTGGCGTTTGTTTGGCAAGGTGCCACATCTGTTTAATTCTTTATTATTATTTTAATTATTTTTTTATTCAAAGACAAGTAATAGGATGTGAATGATAATAGTGACATATGACAAAGACAATTTCCAAATCCATAGTAATCAATTTTAAATTCTCATGTTTATGAGGTACATAAGGTTTAAGTTAATAATATAATTAACACTTTAATTCTATTATTCAAAAATAATATCTTTAATTCTTAATATTATTATAATAGTTAATACTTTAATTCTTATTTTATAAAATTATAAATTTTTTATTACATTTTAATTCTTGATATTTTAGTTTATATAATACTTTCATTTTTAAAATATTAAAATATAATAAATTTTAACTATTCAATTATTATATTATAAACACTTTTATCCTTTAAAATTTAATACTTTTCATTAAAGTTAATTTAAGAATTAAAAGTGTTAATTTTAAAATAGTAAGTATTAAAATACTAACTAGTTCGTAAATCCACGATTCACACGATTTGTTATTAAAAAATATTTTTAATTAATTTTCATATGTCATAAAAAAATAAAAATATTATTCTAAAAAAATATAAAAAGTAAAATTATTTATATTTTATATGAATAATAATAATTATTATTATAATAAATTTTTAAGCTGGTCTCTCCAAAGAATTAGGCATAACCGGTTTAATCGAACTGTCGGTTTTGGTTTGAAACCGACGGTTTTAGTTTAATAAAATATTCAAATCGAAACCATAACCGATTATTATGGTTTCGGTTTAAAACCGATCGATTTCGATTTGAAACCAATTTTTTTTATTTATTATGATCTAAAACTAGTTTCGAATCGATTTTTTTATTATATTAATTTCAATTATACAATGAGTATAAAATAATGAAATAATTTAAAATAAATTTTTTTTAAACAATGAAATTTATTAAACAAATACTTGCATTTAATTCGTATATTAATTAAGTTACTTATATATTCACTTATATATTCTCTTAAAATTAAGAGAAATCAAAGCCAATATAGTTTTATTACATTATTTTTATTTTTTATAAATACTATTTTACCTTATCTCAATCAATTAAAACTAATAGAAGACATATGTAAGGCTAATAGAAACGTCTTTCAAAGGCATGATCGGTTTAATTGAACTGTCAATTTCGGTTTGAAACCGATGATTTTAGTTTTGATTTCGATTTTTAATAGAAATCGAAACCAAAACCAAAACTAAAATTAAAACCAAATTTCTCATAGTTTTGATTACAAACCAAAATCAAAACTTAAAAACAATTTCGATTTTAATTTTATTTGGTCAGTTTCGATCCGATTTTGATCCCCCTGCAAAGAATGCCTCTCGCTACTCTTTATCTTAGTGTGTAAGAAATTCCATGACTAAACCGGAAAAGCTAACCTCTATACTCCTACTATGGATCAGGAACTACTCTATCAATTCCTTTGCGGCAAAGAAAGGAGTTGCTTTCACTACATAAAGAAGACTGAAAACCCTTCTTACAAATAAGCAATTAGCAAACTTTATATACTGATATAAAACTTCAAATTATACATTCAATGAAAGAAAAAATTATGGAATAATATAATGAAAACAATTATATTATAATGTATTAAAAATATTATATTATTTTATTTATTTTTATATTATTACTTTTTATTTTTTTCATTTAATTTGTTTAAATAAAGTTATTATATAAAAAAAGAAAAAAAATTAAAAAACTCTTAAACTTTCATATTAAATACCCTATTAATTACCTAACATTTATTTTTAATTTTTTTAAATACTTAAAATTATATAAAAATTTTAAAAAAATTATAAAAAAAAGATAAATCAAATGGTCTACAACTTTAATATATATATATATATATATATATATATATATATATATATATATATATATATATATATATATATATATTAAGTCAAACATCAAGAGTGTTATACTTGCTCTGTTCATAAATAGTAGTTGTTTTGTCAAAAAAAAATAAAAAAATTGTATTTGTTTTACTATTTTACCTTTATTATAATTATTATTCTATCCGTCTCAAAATATTTGACATTTTTTTCTTTTTCATCGTCTCAAAATTTTATCTACTTTCTTTTTTTGATTGATAGTTAACTAAGAAATGGTCTAAAATACCCTTATTAATTTACATTAAAATCATTACTTACAATAAATTTTACTCATACTATTTTTTACTTTGAATTTGTATTTTTTAATAAATGTACAATATTCAAAGGGTGGTGATATTACCAGAGCGAGAATTGTTATAACCAGAACAATTAATTTTTTTAATTTATAAATTGACATAATTACCTTTTTATTAGCTTCAAAAATAATTTCCTTTTATATTTATTGAAATAAAATCATTGATTATTATTTCTTTCCTTCTTATTAAACTAAATTCCTTCTTATTAAACTAAATTTCATATAAAGAAATACTTGATTTTTTTAAATAGAAATATTCGATTTTTAAAATTAAATCAAATTTATTTAAATTATTTTTATCTTGATTTTGGTTTTAAAAAAATCATGTACAATTGGAATCCATTAAACAAAAAATCATATATATTGATTGATTTATAATTTATTTTTTTGAATAATTAATCAATAAATTTGTTAAATAATGACACTAATAATCTTATTTAAATCACTAATAAAAAAGATATTTCATATTTTTATATGATTTAAGATCCAATAAAATATAAATAATTCACTTCATATAAGTTATTAATTTTTCATAATATTATAAAAATAATATTTTAACTTATAAAAAATTAAGAGAGAAAAAAAGGATTAACTAGAAAAAAAAATTAAAAAAAATATCAATATTTATATGCAAAGCGATAATTTTCTTATTGGATCTTAATAAAAATATAATATAATATATTCATGCTTATGATAATTTTTTAAAAATAATAGAATTTTTAATTTTTCTTTAAAGGCAAGAATATTTCTATACATAGAAAATATTGGGAAAATAAAATAATAATATAATTTATGATAACATCTTAAAAAAAAATAAAATAAAAGGAAAGTATTTTTAAAGTTAATGGAAGAATAATTATGTCATTTTATAAATTAAGAAAATCAATCGCTCTGATTATAACAATTATCGTTATGGCAATATCGCCACCCTATATATATATATATATATATATATATATATATATATATATATATATATATATATATATATATATATATATATATATAATGAAATTATGATAAATTGTCAATTGTCACCCAATAAAATTAATATCTATATTTGATTAATGTGAACATCATTAAAGTAGAATGTAATT
>CATKHJ010211935.1:0-25375 GCA_949750685.1 Vernicia montana | reverse complement strand
AAATATATATATATATATATATAAATATATATATATATATATATATATATATATATATATACATGTGTGTGTGTACGCGCGCGCGCGCGTGTTTTCTACGGTTATTTTGTTAAAAATTAAAATAAATCTATTTTATTTTATTTTACAGAAAAAATATTTTTTTACGAAAAATCACAATTTTCTTATATTTTTCTTAATTTTTTTTAGTTGTGAAATAAATTTTTAATTTTATGAAAACATGACTTATTTTGTGCAAAATAATAATTTTACTAAAAAATTTCTAAATTAATAAAAAATTAATTTCATTAATCAACTTTACGAAATTAACGAAATAATTTCATTAATTAACTTTACGAAATGAATGAAATTAACGGAATGAAATAAAATTAATAAAATTATTTTTTTTCGTTAATTTAGGAATTTATTTTTAAAATTATTATTTTGCATAAAATAAGTCATATTTTTGTAAAATTAAATTTTTTGCAATTAAAAAAAATTACGAAAAAATAGTTTTACTTACGAAAAAATATAAGAGAATTGTGATTTTTCGTAAGAAAGTTATTTTTTTCGTAATTGCGAAATTATTTTTCTTTTTTGTTAATTTATGAATTTTTTTGTAAAGTTATTGTTTTATACAAAATAAATCATATTTTTATAAAATTAAATTTTTTTTTGCAACTAAGAAGAATTACAAAAAAAATATAAGAAAATTGTGAGTTTTAATAAAAGAGCCTTTTTTTTTATAATTATGAAATTATTTTTTTTTTTTGTTAATTTAGGAACTTTTTTATAAATTTATTATTTTGCACAAAATAAGTCATATTTTCTTAAAATTAAAACTTTTTTCACAATCAATAATAATTATGAAAAAATAGTTTAATTTACAAAAAAATATATATATATAAGAAGATTGTGATTTTTTCGTAAAAGATTCTTTTTTTTTTTTTTTTTAATGATCAATAAAACAAAGTAAGTTTACTTTAATTTTTAACAAAATAATTATAGAAAACACTTATATATTTATAAGAACTAACATTTTTAATTTTTTATCTTTAAAAAAAAACATTTTTAATTTTTGACCGTGTTGGGCATAATATCAAAATTCAAACTTTGATATATAATTTTTAATTTTTTTCAATAATTTTCAAAGAAGAAATAAAGAGTCGAAATTTATTTTAAAATGAATCAATTAATTAATATTCTTAGAATATTTCAACAAATGATGAGGGCGCCGCATGTATGCAGATGTGATTGATATTGAAATGAATCATATTCATATCTCAATATGGATATTGAAATTTGATGTATAGTTGAAGGTTTTGAGTTTTGTCAGCGTCACCTAAAATAGAGACTTCCCAAGTTGGAGAAATTGGTGGGAATGAGGTTATGGTATGGAGTATTCTTCCTTTAGACGCCACGACACTTGAGGTTTAATTGCGGCTCAATTTCATGTTAATCCACATTAATATTAGTTAATTTTATCCAATTTGTTGGTTTGTTTTTATCCATAATATTAGAGTTAGCATGTTTTCTGCTTGTTTTATGATGCTTCTAGAATTCGTGAACATCCCATGCATAAAAATTCAATTAACAATTATTTTTTATTTATTGTTATTAAAATCATTTTCAGAGTTATATAATATTTTTAAATTTCAATATCAGTTGAAGGCTAATTTATAAAATTAAAAAAAAAAATCAATTACAAAATTAGTGGCCTCATCAATTATCACTTCATTTGCATTTAGTAACATGGTATAAAAATATCATAAACCAATAATAATAATTATAACTCTTATTGAATCCTAAATACCCAATTAATTAATTAATTAAAAAAAAAACAAGAATAACACTATAATGAGTTTTTACATTTGATTGATTCGAATTCCTCCTATATATATAATGATGTTGATGATGATTTAAAAAACAAACGTTAGATTTGCACAAATATTTATCCATACAAAGCAAAATGTATTAGTAAAAGAATCAATAAATAAACCTTATACAATTTTATACAGCTAAAAACTCAATTAAGTTAATCACATTTCAACAATAAATAAATAAAGAGATTACCAATTAAGTAGCACCCATGCACCTCATACCTCAATCCCTGAATTATTCTAACAACGATTAGCAATTAATTAAAAACACATCCAAGCATAGGTTAAAACTTAAAACAAAGTTATATATATCCTGTCATGTCAATGGTTTGTTGAGGATATTGTTTTGATCAATATCCAAAGCCATGAGAGAGTAAAGCCAATTGAATGTGGTTAGTCACAACCACTTTCCCCATGAATTATGAAGATAGGGTCTTAAGCAAACAAAGAGAATATGTTCCTCCTATATCTATATATCCACCAACCGAGCATATCAATATAAGACGAGATATCATGAGGTCAAAATTTTAATAGGAGAAAAAATTTATATAATTTGTCCCATCAAATAATATATCAATTCTTATTCTAATAATAAATGATAAAATTAATGAACTTCAATATAAGTAATTAGTGTATAAATTTTTTTTATAAAAATTAGTAATTTAGTATAAAATTAGTTAATTAAATTACATTTTTATACTAATTTTTAATAATTATTTTTATATTTATATGATCATCTATAATTGTTTAAATTACTTATTAAAAATGCTTGATAAAATTTTTGTAAAGTCTTATAATTATCTATAATTGTAAAATTTAGCATTTTTAAATTAGTCGAAATTATAATAATAAATTATAATTATAATAATAATAATAAATAATAAAAATTATATTGAATTGCTTATAATAATAAATTGTAATTGTAATTATACAATTTAGTATTTTTAATTGTAATTAGTATAAAGTTGTAATTTTGTATAAATATGATTATTCAGTATAAACATTTATATTGGATGATTAACAATTTAGTATAATGTTAAGTTACAATTTTTATATTTCTTATATTTTATCAAATAATTTCTATAAGCTGATTAAAAATTATTATAGATTATAAATTGTATTGAATTCAGTTCTATAAACAGTTTCTTTTTATTTGATCATATTGGTGACAACTCTTTGTTGTTGGGGAAACTCGAATCTAATACCTTCCACTTATCACACCCTTAAAAGAGATAAGAAGATCAATCAGACCATACTTAATTGACAAAGTACTCTTTTTATTTGATGATTTAGTTTAGTGTAAATTTAATTGTAAAGTTTTTACTGATAAAAAAATTTAGGGGCCAAATATAATTTTTAAAAAATAGATATATAGAAAATTAAAAAATAAATAAATTGAGGGGGCCAGGTCCCCCCTATATATAGGGTAGGTCATATAAGATAAGATTCTTTTCCAAACATCTACTTAATTAATCTTCTAAATATATAATAGTTATTGGTGCCCTTAGGCATGATATTTTAATACTCAGAAACTGCAGAAAATTCTTATTCTCACAATAACGGTGAAGCAGAAACTATCTTGATTTTATACCCATTTTATAATTACTTTAAAGTTTTATAAATATGAAAAGAAAATAAAAATATATATATTATTATCATTTTATTATTTCGTTATATATATATATATAATGAAATCCTGAAATCAATCCATAAAAGGAAAAAAAGATGCGAATTTTGATCCCTTTCTAAATCATTGTCACTCATATTTCAATCATGGATATATATGTGTGTTAAGATAATTAAAGATTAGGACCATTAGGTTGATATATTGAGAGGTCCCACTAACATTACAGTTCTTTTTTCATCACTCTAGTGTTTGGTGGTTAATTCTGGCCAAAGTTCTATATATATTTAATAAGTATAGCATAGTATATGGTCTATTAATTTGCCTTTCACTCTAGTTTTAAAAAAAAAAAAAAAAAAATCAAAAATTTATTTTCTGAAGTGATTTAAAAAGAAAATGTAAAAATGGTAGAATGGCACCACATCCTTTAAAAAAGAATAGTGTCGTATTTATCCCACCATTTTGTTACAAAACCATACCATATACATGATGGAGCTACGCTTTTTTTTTTTTTTTTTTTAAGGGACAAAAATTTTATCTCATAGTTTACACTAATATACTATATTCTCCTAGATCAATATCTATATATATTTAAGTTTATGATTAAAAAAATAAAACATCAAATATAACAATATTTATATGTAAATATCTATTTATATATTTATTATCAATAAATTTATTTAGAGCACGCTAAGACATAATTTAATGATAATTGCATATGTTATATGAACAATAGATTTTGGTTCGAATTTCTTTTTTCCAATGCTAGGGGTGAGTAAAACCGAACCGAAATTTAAAAAAAATCAAACCGATTGATTCGGTTTGATTTTTTAAAACTTCGGTTCAATTTGGTTTGAAAATTTGAAAATTAAATTAAATTTCTATTCGGTTCAATTTTTGCCAAAAAAATTTTGGTTATAACTAAACCGACCAAACTTATTAAACATATATTTATATTATATATTTATTAAACGTATATTAAATTTTACTTGAATTTTATCTCAAATCTATATTAAAAAAAAAAGAGAAATAACAAAAAAAAATTAAAACCAGTTCAAATCGATCAATCGAACCGAACTGAACTTTTTCAATTCGATTCGATTTGATAAAAATATAATTTCAATTATTTTGATTCGGTTTAATTTTAAACCGAACCTATTATTTACACACCCTGACTAATGCTCAAAAAGAAATTTATTTAGAAAAAGAAAGATAATGTAGCAGCAACTATATGAAATATTTTGGGAGTCGCGAAGGCCTTCCCTTCAGCCCCCTCCCTTCTTCAATGCTAATATAAAATAAAGTAGGTGTATTCAAAAAAAATAAATAAATGAACACGTGAAGTTTGATGTTCACGTGTCATAAAATAAAAATAAACGACAATTTCGTTCAATGATAAAATATAAAATGTGAATAAATAAATAGATAAAATGGAATGATAAAAAAGAAAAAGAAAAAGAAAAAGAAAAAATAATAGTTTGACAATTTAGAAATGAGTAAAAATTAAACAAGACAACAAGTAATGCAATGTATTGAACATGATACTTTGGTTTTTGTTCTCCTTGTTGGGATTTAGCTTGTTTTAGCATTCTGAATAATGCTCTTATAATATAAACAATTTAATTTTCTATTTTAACTTATTTTAAAAATTGTATATACTCCAACAATATTCTCTATATCACTCTCTATATATTTTTTATTAATAAAATTATTTAAAAAAAGAATAACGAGGAGAAAAAATAAAAAATAAGCAAATAAAATGATGAAAGAGAAACTAATAAAAAATTAGTTAGAGCCACTTTTTCACTCCTTATATTTAAAAAGGGAGAAAGTGACTATTTATAAATTTTAAAAAATGAGCTTTAATTTAGGAGGTTGTTGGAAGGGGTTTAAATGAGTTTGAATCCCTATTTTAAGGAATGAGTGGAATAAGGAGGCTATTAGAGATGCTCTAACTCTGCAAAAGTATACAAGTGAAAATTATACAAAATATAATTTTTTAATTTCTTTTTCAAAAATATTATTGTCTTTTTAGTTTTTCAAAAATATTTTTTTTTTATACTTATGATATACATTTGAAAGTGAAACATTTTTGAAATAAAAAATTTAGTAAGTTGTATTTTTGAAAATATATATATATATATATATATACTAGAATATTTTTTTTTTTTGGTTTTGTTTTTTTTTTTTTTTAGCATGATGAGAGAGAAATTGAACTTATATATGTTGTACATACAGTATATACCCTTATTATTACACTTTGCTTTGGTGTGCAGTTCAGTTGTTATCAATATTGTTAAAACTGAATCGGAGATTAAATTGATTTTTTAATTGGTTCGCGGTTTGATCAGTTCGATTTAATTTCTGTCATTTTTTTTCTTATTTAATTTTTTTTTTAATTTTATTAAGTTTAAAACGGCGTCGTTTTGTAAAATTCGATCCTATCAGTTCACCGGTTTTTCCAATTTTTTCCGTTCAATATTTTTTGATTTTTTGTAATTTAAAAATTATATCGATAACTGATTTCAGAGTTTAATTAATTTGACCGGTCAATCCGATCCGATTTTAACAACACTGGTTGTTATTCTAACTTCTTAGTTATCCGCCCAACACCATGGGCTCTCCCAAAAGAAAGGACATGAGTCCAGTAATCAATAGCCAATAGCTAGTTACTGGATTTGTTTGGACGTTGAAACCCTTGAGGCCTTGACAAAAAACCTATAAGCTTGGCCCGTTTTAGGTACTCATAATAATAAAAACACTGCACTTAAATAATTAGTTTTTATCTCATAATTTTCAAAATTATGAGTTTATTATACAGTCACTTCATAATTAATTAAAAATACTACACCTTAAAAATCACTTAAAATTAATTAAAGATAATAAATCTCATGCAAACGTGAGAGAGGATAACTATCTAAGATTATAAAAATAAATGTTCTGTTTGATATTATTATTTGAGTTGCTTTTTTTTTTTTTAAATAATTATTTGAGTTGCAGTTGAAAAAAGTAATTTTTTGGAAACATTAATTAGAGGTTATTAAAGTTTATTTTAAAAATAAATTTCATATATTATAATAATAAATATTTTTAAAAAGTTAAAAAAAAAACTTTAAAAATGCTTTTCTAAACAACATTTAAATGATATTTTTTCAAACAATAATTTTAACCTCAACTAGAAAAGGAATATATGAAAATATTACTAATTTATAGGGGTGCTCATGGTTGGTTAATCAAATTATTGACATATATTTTAAACCAAACTGATTATATTGATTTTTATATTTTCTAAACTAAAATTAAATCATTTTTATCGATTATTTACTAATCGGTTAATCAGTGTTATTGAACTAGTTAACCAATTTTTCAATTTTTAACCAATAAAATTTAAATTTGAATTTTAGTAATTTTAAAAATAAATTATACTTGTAAAACTAATAGTCAAACCAATTTATATTAATAAATTATGCAATATAGTTTAAACTTTTAAACAGTACTATAGATAAACAATACTAAAGTGCAAAATAATTAGTAACAATTCAACAAATAATTTAGTAACTAATTAAAAAAATATAAAGATAACTTCATTTAAACTTTTTGAAGAACTAATATACTTAAAGTGTTTTCTATAATTACTTTGTTTTTAATAAAGTAAATCTACTTTATTTTATTTTACGAAAAAAATGATTTTTTACAAAAAAATTATAATTTTCTTATATTTTTTGTAAATTAAATTATTTTTTCGTAATTTTTCTTAGTTGAGAAAAATGTTTTAATTTTATGAAAATATGACTTATTTTGTACAAAATAATAACTTTACGAAAAAATTCATAAATTAATAAAAAAATAATTTTATTAATTAACTTTACAAAATTAACTTTATGAAATTAATGAAATGAAGTAGAAAAATAATTTTGATAATTAACTTTACGAAATTAACGAAATAATTTCATTAATTAACTTTATAAAATTAATAGAATAATTTCATTAATTAACTTTACGAAATGAATGAAATTAATTTTATGAAATGAATGAAATAAAATAAAATTAATGAAATTATTTTTTTTCGTTAATTTATGAATTTATTTTTAAAATTATTATTTTGCACAAAATAAATTATATTTTTATAAAATTAATTTTTTTTGCAATTAAAAAGAATTATAAAAAATTAGTTTTATAAAAAATTAGTTTTACTTACGAAAAAATATATGAGAATTGTGATTTTTTATAAGAGAACTATTTTTTTTTTAATTACGAAATTATTTTTCTTTTTATTTTTGTTAATTTATGAATTTTTTTTACACAAAATAAATCATATTTTCGTAAAATTAAAAAATATTTCACAATCAATAAAAATTACAAAAAAATAGTTTAATTTACGAAAAAAAATATAAAAATATTTTAATTTTTTGTAAAATAGTCATTTTTTTCGTAATGATCAATAAAATAAAGTAAATTTACTTTGTTAAAAATAAAATAATCAAAGAAAACATCTATTCTTAATCATCAATATAGGATTACTGGATTACTATCTTTATATATATATATTAATTAAAATTATTTAACTGTAACCATCGATTTATATATATATAAAATTGAAACCGAACAAAAAAATAAAAAATAAAAACTAAATTTTAAACCATTAAACTGGTTAATCAAAATTTTTGGTTTGATTTTCGGTTTTTTTTTTTTTTTTTTTTTTTTTTTTTTTTATCAGCCCTACAAATTTATAATTGGTCAAAGCAACACATGTTTGTTATGGCCATAAAGTCTTTTCCTATTTGAGAAAAATTAATAAAACTCTTTAACAAATTTGATTAGAATTTAGAAACGCGTATTGTGGGAACCATACGTAGCCTCCTTTCAAATTATGGACGTTGAGGGTAACTAATTGAGGAGACTAAAATAGTGTTAGAAGACGTTATTTAATATTTATATATTATTTATAAAAAAAAAATTAGTAAAATTATAATTTTCTTAAAATGAAAAATTAAAATTTTTAACTTAAAAAGTGATACAATCAATCATTAAATTTTCAATCGTTAAAAAATTATTATTGAAATATATTTCTTTCTTATTACTTGTTATATGATTTAAAATAGAATAATATATTATCACAATAAAAGAAAATTACGTATTTTATCAATTTGTTTTTTAATTAATTTTTTTTGCCAAACATTTGTTTTTTAATTAAGATACAATGTTTTAGTGTTGTCAGAATACAATTGTTATTATTTAATTATTTAATTTTTTCCAACATCAATACACTAAATACAATGTACTACCACTTACATACATAAGATTTTTTTTTTTAAAAAAAAAAATAAATTAAATGAGTTTCATGCATGTATTTATAATTCAATACATTCAATAATTCCTCCATATCCTTGTGTCTGAAAAACAAAATAAATAAATAAATCTCCCATATCTTAACTTTTACTATATTGCATATTGATGATGCATGTTTTGTCTGAGTATTTGACCATAATTTAGAGAGAACTAATTAATATGTTAAAAGAAAGACACGTTGTCTTTTTTTTTTTTTCCTTTAATGTGTAGTATATGAAAGCAACAACACAACCAAAAATGGTATGAAATGAAACATGGCAGTAGTTATTGTCAATATTAAACCGTATCCAATTCTCTGTTTTATTTTATAAAAAAAAAATCAGAAACTTTATTAAACGTTCTGATAATCTCAAAATTTAATCCGATATATATGGTCTTTTTTATTTACTTGTGGTAAGGAAATTTTTGAAATATAATATATTTTCTTGCTAATAATTATCTACGTGAATTGCCAGTAAGAGTAATGTTGCATTAATTGGTATTTATTATTTTAAAAAAATATATTATTATTTAATTTATTAATTAATAAATAAAGAAAAGGAAAATCACAAAAATTTTGATATGAAAGATGCACATTTGTCATCTCCTCTGTTGGGCACAGCGGTGGTGCAGGGGAAAGAGTGGAGGCTGTGGTTAGTGAGGGGCTTCTCTAAGGAGTCAAATTGTAATTTCCATGTGATTGTAGGATTCAATGCTGTTATTCAATCACATTTTATTTCTGGTGTTTAAAATTCATTTTGGAATAATATTTGTTTGAACTTTAGCTGCTATCTTCTGTATAATTTGATATCAAATTGTACTAATTTGGACTTCATGAATTTTAATTGAATGACATCAAGTTTTTTTTTTTTCAAAAAAAAAAAAAAAAGAAAAGCTTGCACATAATATTGTAAGACTATAATACTAAAATATTCAAATAAATGATAAAATATTTATTTTTTACTTTAAAAAAATTACTTATGCTAATAAAGAAATGGCCTTGTCACATCTAATAGCCATTATGAATTCTAATGGTAACTATGCACAGAATAATATTAACATTTAGAAGACCAAATCATCAACTTAACCCTCAACATTAATCAATAAAATTTTAATTAAAATAAAAATTAACTCTATGGATCCGTACTAGGAGTGAGCATTCAATCAGATCGATTCAAAATCAAACCAAATTAAAATAATTGAAATTATGTTTTGAGAAAATTGAACCGAACCGAATTTATAATGAAAATCAAATCGAATCGAAAAAATTTGGTTTGGTTTGGTTTTTCAGTTTGACTGTTTTTTTTTCTTTTATATATATATATATATATATATATTTCGGTCGGTTCGGTTTAAATCAAATTTAAAAAAAAAAAACCGAACCAAACTGAAATTTAATTAGGTTTATTATTTTAAAAATCAAACCACTCAAAAACCCAAACTAAACCGAACCGAACTAAATCAATTAGTTCGGTTCAATTTTTTAATTTCGATTCGGTTTTATTCCCCCTTAATCTGTGTACTTAAACATAATTTTATAATAAATTCGTATACAGCTTAAATAATAAATTTATTTTCGAATCTCTTTATTAATATTAAGAAAAAAATAAAATGTTTTTTTTAATTAATAATATCTTAATTCAATTGGTCAAGGTTTTATATTAAAAAAAAATAGCCCTCAGCCTGATTGATTTTTTTTTTTTTTTTTTTTTTTTTTTGCCAAGAAGAAAAGTGCATTCATTAAAGAAGAAAATAGCCCTCAGCCTGACTTTTTTTTTTTTTTTTTTTTTTTTGGCACAGAACCCTCAGCCTGACTTAACAAATACCCACGGCAGGAAATTAATATAAACCGGCCCCCAATTGCTCTGTTATTGGAAATGATGATAGCATATGCGAAACTGCCAAATGAAGCAAAAAAACAATAATTAGAAATTAGAGGTTAGGTTTGCATTTCAATTTACTGTTGAAGGCCAACGTCATTCAGATCCCAATTATGGGCAATACCACCGAACATGCTTTTTTTCTTTTCACTGAAAGGGAATAAGCATATATAACATGTATCTCAATAATTAATGGTAACGTGTGAACTGATTTTTCTCTGTTCATTTCTTCTTTTTTTTTTTTCTTCCGTTTGTAAGGTAACATTCATCCAACACATTTATCTCATTTAGCATGATAAATTTTAAATTTATAAATTTAATTAAAATTCTATAAATTTGAACAAAATTTATAGAATCGAAAACTCACATTTCATATGAGTTTTCAAATCTTTCATTTTTTTAAATTTTTTTTTCCCCAAAGAAATTATGATTAGCAATTAATAAGGGTAGAAATCGAAATTCAGTACAATAATTGAGGTCTAACAAGAAAAGCCCATAGAGGATAAGACAACAAACTACCCAAAATTGAGTTTACATGACTTGAGCTAGAAGCCCAAATAAGTATCAGGTCAGATACCTAAAAAATAAATCATATTTCACTGATGCCCATGGTGTCGGACCAACTACCAGAAGCCGCATTCTTTATCACCGACCACCGCATCAGTACCGGCGATTGACGAGGCACCACCAATGACACAGTTGGTGAGCTCACCGGAGAGAGAAAAGTACTGAGAAACTTGAATATTTATCCTCCATTGCAACAAAACAACACAACATTTGCAGCGAAAGAATGGTAGATCAGCCTTCCTCTACCACAGATCGGCAAGATTTTGAGGAGGAAAAGATCACCATAATTGGCTCTGAGGCTCAGCAAACTCATATGTACAAACACTATAAGCGCCCAAACCAAGCTACACAAGCCTTTACTAGGCATAATCTCCCCCACCCACCGACGAACGATCCAAGCCGGCAATGGACAGAGAACGCCACGATGAGTGAGCCGGACACGGCAGTAAGTAGAGGCGGAATCACAACCGTAGAAGATAGAGGTGACAAAACGCATAGATCCAAAAATCCAATAACAGGGAGCCAAAAATTCACACAAAATCCACGTAACAGCCTTATTATAAGTAGTAAATAGGATCAGAAATAAAGAAAACACGGAAAAAAGAGTATCCCCACCAGCGGCGGAAGCCACCGGGGGCAACCCTAAGAAAAGGACTCGACGGCACAAGAGAGAGACGAAACCCTTAGAGAGAAAAGCTCAAGGAGAGAGAAAACTTATTTTGAAAAAAAAATGTTAAAAAATTGAAACATTTTTTAAGATTTTGGAGCATGATGGATTAACAAATTCATGAAATATAACTCAATTTTTTAAACTAAATAAAAGACTAAATTATAATTCATGAATTTTACAAAATTTATTCAAACAATGGCCTTCGTTCTTGATGAAAAAAATATCTTCAAAATGAATTCTTGAAAAATAAAAGGGAGAGGTCTTTTGCCACTCACAGTGGTGGACCCGGGATTTTTAATTTGGGGGACGAAAATTCATAAGACCAATTTTTTTATAGGGTTATATATAAATATAAAAATCTAACTATAAAGATTCTTAGAGTTAGAGGCATACAAATAAAAGTTTAGAGGAAAATATGAAAAAAAAATAAAAATTTTTGGGTATAAAATAAAAATTTTAAAAATTATAGGTATAAAATTAAAAAAACTATAAAGTTAGAGGGTTACCTATAAAAATTTCAAGAGTTAGAAATATAAAAATAAAAATTGAAATGACAAATATGAAAAAATATAAAAATTTGGGAACAAATATGAAAAATTATAAAATTTTAGGAGACTAATATAAAAAACTTAAAATTTTTAAGTGTAATTTAAAAAAAAAATTATGGGGCTTGGGGGCTATGGCCCCCACTTGCTCCTCTTATGTCCATCATTAGCCAATCAATCTATTTGTGGACTATGACAAAAAAAAAATACTATTCATTAAAAGGGAGTAAAACCCAATCAGTACAATAAGTCAATACAAATTCCATAGAGGTCCAATTAGGAAATAAAAATTTGGACCTATAGTCCATAAAATAATAATCTATCATAGGGTTTTTGACAGTGGGCTTAAAGCCCAAAGTGAAATCAGCCCATTGGCCTACAAAGATTGATAATTTCCCAAATCATCCCTGCATAACCTTTTTTTGTTCAGAATCTTCCTTTTGCCCCTCCATCGTCACCGGCGATCGAAGAAGAGAAGGACTCGTGCAGAAGAGCAGTGGAGCAATTGAATCCCACCAAAAGATCTTGCATAGATAGAGCCTTAACCAAACCCACAGAACAACAACTGGTCTAGAAATAGGGCAAGATTTATGAGAAACAACAAACACCAACTAGATCTGCAAATGGTGGTAGAACTGGACATACCCCCGAACCCAAGGATGCCTGTGTTTGTAGCTCCAGTTGGAGCGATCATCAACCTAAAATATGAGAAACAGAGGGACAAATGGATAAATCCACATTTCCTCATAGCAGCAAAGAATCAGCTGAGGTAGATTTGAGATAAAATCTAAAAAATGAAGAGCCCCATGAAAAGGGAGACAAAATAAACTAAGATTTTGGCCAGATTATTAGAGATTCACAACAACAAAACAAAATAAAAAGAAAAAAGGAGAAGGGAAAGGTCACTCTGGCGACCATAGCCATCGGAGAGCACCCTAGATGAAGCCTAAAACGAGAGGGCCGGAAGAGAGAAGTTAAGATGGTTTTTTTTTTTTTTTTTTATATATATATATATATTTTATTCTTCGATAAGCCTAGTTCCAATGCCAGCCCATCCATGAAACACCTCTATGCTCTCACAAAGTCATTTATCTTTAATTAGGGTTTTATCCCTTTGGTTGCGCTGTTCAGATATGTTCCTTGAGTTACCTCCGGTGGCCACGACCACCGGTGGGAATACATTTTTTTTGCTTATCTTTGTCTTTCTTTACCTTATAATAAGGTCGTACTTCCTATTTTGTAGATTGATTTGGTTTCCCTTGATTGGGGTTTTTTTGATTTGTTGTTAACATGGTTTGGTGTTTTTGTTTCTCAAGGCGGTGATGTCGGTCGTTCCTATGGCCAAGTCCGGCTATCTCTCAAGTTTTATTTCCTTTGGCGTTTGTGGAAGAAAGTTAGCAGGGGAGAGAGGGAAGAGTTGGTTGGCGAAGGAGCCGTCGCTCTGTGCTGTGGATTGGTTATTATTTTGAAGAGTGTGGCTGCTTTTGTTACTGGAGCCCTATTTTTCCGGCCATGAAAGTGTTGGTGGAAGAAAGGTGGGTTATATGTGTTTGATCCGATCATTTGATGGTGGATAAGCTTGCAAATCATAAAGTACTTTCTTTGGTGGAGAGATTCGTCTTCTTCCCTCTAATTTTCAGTCGCTGTATTCTGCCCTTCACGACCAATGACGGCTTGCTCATCCAAGCAGGCGGCGAGAGGGCTGTTCGTTGGGGCATAACGTTCTAGTAGGAGGGAGAAGATCAATGGCATTATTGTCATTTCACTGGCCTTTAGGCCATTATTTTTTTGGGCTTTAAGCCCAAGGTTAAAAAACCCTTTTATGGGTAGGTTTCTTTGGACCTTTGGTCCAATTGTAATGTCTCTCTTAGGATTTATCTGTGTAATATGTTATTGTACTTTTTTGGATTTCAAGCCCATTAATATAAACAACTAACTTCTTCTTCGGGCAAAAAAAAAAAAAAAAAAGAATAATCATTAATTGCTAGTTATAAAACCAAACTGTTTGTCTCTGTGCAAAAAAAAAAAAAAGACCAAACTGTCATTCTTTTTTTCGTCAAACTGTCATTAGTTTTTTTTTTTTTTTTTTTTTTTTTGTAAAAACAGTGTTGGTGTAAAACTTAAACTTGGATTTATATTTAAGTTGAATATACACTTTATAAATGTTTTAATTGTCATTAGTTATATATATATATATATATATATATACTCAATTTAAAAAAAAAAATCATGAATCTTCATTTATAATTAAAAATAATATATTTTAATTTAAAAAATAAAAATAAAGTACATCAATAAATATAATAAAATAATTTAAATTTCTTTCAATATTCTTCAATTATATTAATATATTAGAGTTGACAATTCGACGAAAGTGTGCTATGTTTAGTGACTATTAAATCACAAATCTTACTTAATTTAAAAATTCAAACTTGAGAGCAAAAACTTTAAAATAGTTTATATAGTCATTTGTCTTAATACTCCTTAAAAAACAACATTTTTTCTTTTTCTGTTTACAAAATCAAACCTCTACGACTACCACCTCGTCATTGATTTAAATAAAATTATATTAAGAAAATAAGAGAATAATATTTCAAATTAATCACAACAATCAAAATTGATACACCTATATAATAAGGAATAAAAATGTCCATTATTTTAATGCGTCTGACCATGCAAAAGCCCAACTTATTAAGAAAACATCACCGGAATCTCCAGCCAAAGCACAAGAAGAAGGGTATCTCAAGAGAGATCAATAGCCTATCAAGCGAGGTGGCTCCTCGTCAGCGAGTAAAGAGTCACATGGTGAGCTACTGTAGCAGCAGTCATTCGATCATTTAATGAGGGATGTTCTAAGAAGTGATGCTTGTTAGAATCAAGCATCACCCACCCACGTTTTATCATGAAGATCATACTCTGAGCATACATCAAGTACCAGTCTCATCTGACAGTAGAAACCTTCCACCAACTCTCAAAAGCCTAACCATCCATCAATTCTTGGGAAACATGCGTTTCTTTCCTAGCAAACCATTGCATAGGCGAATATAAAAGGCAAAGCATACATTCAATTAGAGGTAGTTGCTTCTACATATTCTCACCTCTTTCTCTCACTAAAATATATTAGTTCCAAGGAAATTTCTATCTTCCTTACAATCATAAAGGTTTCATTGCTAACTTAAGCATTAGAGGACCTTTGCCAAGTACAAGGCTTCGCTTCCTAATGCTCTTTGTCTATTTTACAGGAAGCTAAAGCTCATCCAAGGCCCATCCAAGAAATCCAACCTGTTATATAAACTCATATCTATAACTGGTCACTATAAAATTTTGTTTTACTAAACAAAAAATTAAAATATCTTAATAAATGCATTTTTCAGTTTGGAGTGAGAAGGATTGGCAAATATATTTTTTGGTCTCTTCTTCTGCTATAGCCAGTATGTTGGAAATTAACCAATACCCAGTTGAGATGTGATATGATTGCATCACAATGCCTAAGGACACGATCAAATATTTAATATAATTCCACAAGATATAGTTTCGTTTTTAGCTTTAATTTTATTATTTAATAATGTTCAAATTTGTTATTTTTTTAAATATTTTCTTTTATATTTATTCATCTTTTAGTGGTTTGTTTAATTATTTTTTTATGCCCTTTATAGTGAATCTTTCTTTTTCCGTTTGTTTATTATTTGGTCAATAGTTCAATCAGAATTGCAAATTTTATTTTTGACATCGCATTTATGTTTGTTGGTGTTTAGATCGAATTCACATAAAAACCATCAAAAGAGTCAAAATTTGACTATTATTTGCTGCCGAATACGACCCAATATTTTAAACTAATATTGTTGTTATATTTATTTGTACTTTTGCTTTATTTTAATATTAGTTTTAAGAAATTACAATATTTTAATGTTTCATAATTCTATATTGTTCTATTTTACAAATTAATTAATATTTAGATTTCTCTAAAAAAAAAACCCTCAATTAATTATCTTTATATCTCTAATTTTTATTTTTATTTTTAAGTTGAAAATCTTGAATTATTTAAGATATGATGGGTTCTGGATTGTCAAAGAACTACTAATCATCTAGGAGTATGTTTTGAGAAGAGATGATAGGGAGAGGGGAAAAGGAAAAAGAAAAAGAAAAAATTTCGGTTTTTAGAAGTGTATGTGTTAACGTTAACGTAACAACATTTTGATGGAAATTCCATTTCAAGACTGAGAATGAGAAACTTTAAAACCATTAAGATTTTATTATTAAAGGAACAAAATATTAATATTTTATTAAAAAAACTAATAAGACATTATAAGATTTCCAAAGTTATTATCCCTTCTACTCAAAGAAAAAGAAAATTGGTATTCTATTATAGTTTAAATAATAATAGTCTGTTAATTTCCTTCAATTAATTTAAATTAAAATATTTGTAAATCTTTAAAGTTAATTTTTTTTTTTTGCCGAAATCTTTAAAGTTAATTTTGAAACAACAAAAATTAAGTGTTAATTACCCAAATTTTAAGAGTATTATAATAACTTTTCTGTTTTTTTTTTTCCTCCATAGCGGAGGCACAGTCTCTTAATTCGAAAATTTAAAATGATAGTCTAAATTAATAACGCAACTACTGTATTATATACAGTATTTTCAAATTCGGCTCAGTCTTAAAATTAGTGAAGTCAGATACAAGTCAGAGATTCAATCAGGATTAAACCGAAATTTTAAATAATATTTATTATTTATTATTTATATATTAAAAATAAATATAATTAAAATTAACGAACATTATCAGAGCAATTAATGAACATAACTTATAATTAACCGTCAGAAAATTATGGCAAATTAACTCATTAAGTGGTCATTTTGAGATCCGAATTCGGGTGAGTTTCACTACTCGATAGTGAAAAGTCTACTCAAATTTACATTCTCCTAGTAAGAAATATGAATTTAAATATGCATATGTTCAAAATGGTGAACGAGTAAATGATAACTTTAAATTCAAAGTAAGTTTTATACTAAGAAAAATAAAAGAAAATAATGAATTATCTCACATTTAAAAAATACAAAATTGAAATGGAATATATATTAAAAGACTTCTCCTTTTAATGTTAAGGAAGTAGTCAATGAGACATTCTTTCGCGCTCATAGAGGTGCAAATCCACAATATTGAACATATGTTTAACGTGTAAACATGCGATATACATACACAAATGCAGCACTAAAATGAGTTATCCTGTGCTAACTTGAGTTTTGCAAAAAAAAAAAAAAAATTCCAAAAAATCAGGTCTGGAATGATCGAGTCACCGATTATTGGCCATCCCGCCAAGTAATTCACTAAATTTTTAAAATTTCAAATTTTCTATTTAAATTGGCTCGGCCTAGCATTTAGTTCTTAGTTTTTTTATTGAACTGACTAAGCTGATTCTAATAACTACGATTTTTTTATTTTTTCCGCCAAAGTCTAACAACTATGATTATATACATATTACAGGCGCATGTGCATGTTTTTTATAATGTTGCAAAGAAAATTCGAAAAATATTGGATTTATATTTTTAAATTAATGGGGAGGTGTAGCTTTGCGGCCACCAGAAGTAATTCCTGAAGGACAAACCTACAGTAAATGGAATCATTGGAATTTGGAACATTGGACATTGGATGCGCTTTAAGCCTTTAATTGCCCTCAAGCAATGTATCCCAATTTTAAAAGCAATTGTTGTTTGGTTAAACACCTTAACATATGAATCCCACGTTACAAACATATTAAGCACTCAACATAAAAATATATCCAACCTTACAAGTACGTACTCCTTTTATATCATAATTCGAATCGTGATAAGTTTTTAATTTTTAATTTTCAGTATAATCAGTGATGAATTTTTAAATTTATTTTAAAAATACTCTCTAACTATAAAAAATTTAAGATCAGCTATTCCAAATATATACCAAAAATCAACAAAATAAATATATCAAAGCAGTGTTTTGTTTATTAGTATTTATTTTATAAATTAATTGAGATTATTTTTTTTCCCTCAATATTAAATCATAAATAAAAAATATTTTTCATTTATAAATCTTTTAATTTCAACATAAATAATTTAACTTTAACCAAATAACAAAATAAATTTAGTATAAATGATATGCAAAAATTAATAGATGATATAAACTTACCACTAGATTTAAATAATTATATAAATACTCTCATATTTATATCTTCCTGATGTTTAATTATTTTCTACATTTCTATATCTTTCTGAATTCTTTTAATTATATTCACAAATGCAGAGGGCATTATTTGTATTTTTTTTTCCTCTCTTTGAGCTTGTGAAGATCCTCGATCACATGATTCTCTTTGTTGAATTATTAAGGGATCACAAGGGGACCACGCATATGCATCTTGGCATAATTATAGTTTAAGATTATGATTGACATTAACCTGACGTATCTGTTTCTCCAAGCTTCTTCTAGGCTCTATCAGAGAGAGAATGTGTATTAATTGAGTATTATTAAGCTTAATATTGTTAGGGAGCACAATTTTTTTTTTTTTTTTTTTTTAATATTAGGGTGAGGAAATTTAATACTAGGCTAAAAATACAAAATTTACAGTATTAGATTACTGAATAATTCTGAAATTTTAGTATGGCAATTTAATTAATTATGATCTTTTTAAGTTTTTAGTATAAGATACTAATGATAACGATGATACCTCTAAAAACTATAATGATAAAGTGAGTTGAATTTTTGCCACTACTTAATAATCACTAGCCTTTTAATTTTGGTAGGCGATAAAAAAATTTAAAAGAAAAATTGGGAAACGAAAGTCATTCTTTTAAAGAAATTTAAGCCACTTTTTAATACCTACTATTAAAAATTTTTAAAAAATTTTAGGTGATGATTACCATGTCGTCCCGGGATCCACCACTGCTATGTAACTAATCCATATGCGCATGGTAATCTCTCCAACTTTGACTTTGGGAGAGAGTTGTTATTGTTGAAATTGGAATTCTATTGTTTATTTTTAATTAATTTTTGAAATTTGAAATATATTAAGTTGGTTTCATGATTAAAATGATTTAAATAGTTTTTGTTAATTTTTTTTTTATCAATTAATTGTACTTTAACCTTTTTTTTTTTTTTTTATAAGAATTGTACTTTAACCTATTTTAACTGCAATCTAAAAAAAATTTAACTCAGTTTTTTCATTTAGTTAATTTTAATTAAATTGTTGTGTGAAATATTAATTAACTAAATATTTGCTTGAATTTTCAATTTCAATTATAAAAGGAAGTTAATGGTCAAAAGTGTTAAGAATATAATATAGAAAAAAAAAATCTCAGATTGATTAAATTCAATCATATTAAGTAATTAATATAAAAATGAATTCATCAACTTTAATACTTAATTTTTAAGATTGGTTTTTTCAAATTTATATTAAAAAAAACTCAATATAGAAACAAGGGATCAATATTTGCCAACGCAAATATGCTCTTGAAATACTTGCAGATTCAGGCTTTCTATGATGTAAACCTGCTTCTACTCCAATGGTTCCTAATTAACTCTAAACTAACAGACACTGATGGAGATCCTTTATCAGATGTCACATCCTATAGAAGGTTAATTGGCAGATTATTATACTTAACCAACACCAGACCAGATATCTCATCTGTTGTGCAACAATTTTCTCAATTTATGGACAAACCAACTACAACACATCTGCAAGCAGCACACAGGGTGCTTCAATACATTAAACAAGCACCAGGTCATGGAATCTATTTTTCAACAAGTTCTCAACCTCAGCTCAAAGCTTTCTCATATTTAGATGTTCTACCAGCAGGAGGTCTATCAATGGCTTCTGTGTTTTTATTGGCAATTCAAGTGATAAAGACGGGAAAATTAGCTAGGTGTGTTTAGAAAAATTAGTTTTGTAATAACTGTAATACAGCTAACAGTTAGTTAGAGAAAATTAGTTTTGTAACAACTGTAATACAGCTAACAGTTAGTTAGAGAATCTCTCTCCCCTCTCTTTTTGTTCTATATATGTAACAAAAACATAACCAATAAAAGTGAACTTCATTTTTTCTCCAAAATATTGATTTGTAATATGATATCAGAACTTAATCGATCATTGCATCATTTTCATTATATCATAAATCGGACTGGATTTAATTCTTTTTATTGGCTCAATATGAGTTTATTTTCGAGTTTCAAAATTTATTCTTTGTCTGATATGGATAACTCTCAGACTTTCAATTCTTTCGCTTGAAATGGGGTGTCCATCAGGTTTTAAATTCTCTTAATCCAGTCTCATATTATAAATTTATAAGTGTCAACTAGGTTAATAAAAAATTATTTTAGTCCAGTTATCACTTGAGAAGCTGTTAAGAATATAATATAAGAAAAAAAAGTTTCACATTGATTAAATACAAACATATTAAGTGAATAATATAGAAATAAACTCTCCAACCTTAATAGCTAGTTTTTAAGGTTGGTTATCCTAAATCTATATTAAGAAAAAAAAAAAAACTCAATAAAAAGAAAAAAAAAAAAATAGGCCTAACGTCCAGTAATTATTCTTCTCTTTGCTTCTAACTTGAAACTTATTAGTCTTTTGAAATTAAAATTTTAAAAAATCATTGTTTTTATGATTTCAGTCTGTGATAATTAAAAACAAAAGAGAGAGAAAAAGAAGTCTAATTAAGGCTGTGAATCAGCTTGGTAAATCTTTAATTTTTTTTTTTTAACTCTATATAAGTTTTTAAATATAAAATTTACAGTGCTTGTAGTCTAAATAACATTCCAAATATCAAGCATTAATTAAGATAAATTTAGTAATATATATAACATGGCAAAACTTTTAATTATATATATTATAAATTTAATTATGATTGAGGTTTAAACTTGATATTTCACCATTTTAGATGAAAATTCAATATTATTAAACTAAAACTTATTGATAATTTTAGGGATAAGATGCAAATATATCTTAAGTGTTTGGCTAAAAATGCAAATCAATCCTTTATATTTTTTGAAGCGCAAATATATCTCTGATGTTTTAAAACTCATTATTTTGCCCCATCACTTAACGTCCCCTCTATTTCAATCAATTTCATCATTTATGGGCCCATTTGTCAATCAAACATGAATAAAAATAATAATAAAATAATAATTGTCTTATTACCTGATACGTTCAGATATTTTGATTAAAAAAAAATGGATTGAATTCTTGAAAAAGTTTCATGGATTAACTTTTGAATTGATCTGCAAAAAACAAGAAGGTGAAGGAGTTCAGACCTTATCCTGGGAATGAAACTCCAACTCTCAAGTTAGCCATGGAATGAGATTACTCACAAAGCTTAAAATAAAAGTAAACTTTTTATGTGAGAGAAAGAGATAAGAGTATAGAGAGTTAGCTAAGTTTGCATGGCCATGTAATATAACCTTTTATACTTGGCTAAGTAGAGATATCATCTGATGAAATGAGGAAATGACACTTGTCTTCTCCTCATGATGCCAAGGAGAAGGGTAGATAGGTGTCTTCTCGAGAAGTCTCCTCTCCTATGAGGCAGATGAACTTATATGTTTTATCATGCTTGACTATTACGTTTCATGTTAGATAGTTGATATCATTAGAATGATTTAGAATGTATGTTAGCGAAGGGCTTTTTCGAAGAGGCATACTCAGTCATTGATGAAGAAGTTCTTCGGATATCTTTCATATTGAGTATGGACAATAAAAAAAAGTAAAGCTCTTCGGATGACAGCACTATTGGACTTGTTCTTCGACTTGACTTGAAACCTTCTGAAGTCTTCTCTTGCTTTCTCTTGAACAAAAGGACTTCTTTAATTATAACTCTTCTTCGAGTGAAGCCCATTAAATTCTTTGAGAGATATGTATTTTTAAAGGCCCAAAAGCCCAAATTCTCTTAGGGCTTAATTTTATCCTTATCATTACTGTTTCGGTTAATAAAAATTATTTACTGAATCGACCGATTGCACACCATTACAAAAATTACAATGTCAGACAGTGACGAAGCCATAAATTTTTTTTTAGGGGTGCCAAATATTTTATACTATAATTTATATCAATGGGATATATATAAATAAATCAACTTTTATACATTTAAGAAAAATTTTCACATAAATTAAGAGGAGCCAAATACAATATATAACTAAATTTTAAAAATTTTGCACTAAAAAATTTTATATTTTGGGGGTTGGAGGGCCATGGCCCCCTTTGATTCCCCTCCCTCTGTCAATGATGTTAGATGAATAAGACAAATCCAATGCATGTGAAAGTCGAGCCTAGTTTTTCTTCATTTTTCTAGGATTTGAAGAATATTGAGGTCCATGTTCGAGATATCTTCATCCACTTTTATGGTTAAGATTTAATTTCATTTATTTCATTAAAATTATTAAAAGAAAATGTTATACTTTCATGATTGTCAGCACAATCATACTAAAACGATAGATATATGCAGCGTTCATAAAATTTTACTCACACGTATATATGACTATAAATTAGCGTGATGAAATATAAAAATATATAAAATTAAGGGGTAGAGCTAACTTTTATACTATATGAGAATACTTAAATACAATTTAAAAACCTAAATTTTGGATGATAAGACTCAAATATAATATTAAAAATTAATCTCTTTGATATTATTTTAAGGTGAGATCTTTTAATTTTAATAATTAATATAACAAAAATTAAAATTTAAAAAATTACTGCCTAGTTGTTGTACAAACAATAATCAATTTGATATAAAATAGAAAAGAAAAACGCATTATATGATATGGATATTATAATTTTGCAAAATTTGACGGATAATAAGGCATGTCCTTGTGGATAGGACAGCCGATTAATTCCCAATAGAAATGTTAATTTTTGGTACCAAATCAAACTACTACAACAAAAGATGTCTGGTGCTGATCATTTCATGGTGAGACCGTAAGAGGCCCACTTTCCTTTGCTTTAATTACCTCTCTTGCCTTTTTTTTTTAAGCCAAAACCTCTCTTGCCTATTTCTGGCAGACAATTGTAGCGTTTTAATTTGTGTTGACGGTAAATATAAAAACAGACCATCTTATTCTTGAAAAATTATTTAGTTGGATTCGAACATGATCCTCTTATTCATATTAAAATAGATTTATGTGTGATTAAAGTAAAAATATATTTATATAAATTTACTTTTATATTAGTAGCAGGCCCGTTTTCTTTATTTCAATGTTCTTGATTGCATATGCGACTAATAAATCCCCGGATTAGTCTATTATTAGTATAAAAAATTGTTTAAAAATGCAACTGCTTTGTTTAATTACTGCAATAATTGCAGCAAAGTTTTCAGTGTCAAATCGTCATTAAAATAATAGAAATTAAAGTTTCCAATTTGTGGGGATAATACAATCTTCTAAGCAATTGTCATTGAATCATGGATAAAGATTCCTAACAAAGAAAAAGCAACTAATCTTGTACCCACAGCCAATTTGAATTTAATTTATAATTTGTATTATTTATTTTTTGTATATATTGTGTGAATAATCTTGTACCCATAAGTTTTAATGTGTGAATAATTAGTAACTAACTTACTAGTTATAATTTACTTTTAATTTATGAGTTTAACTTTCATATATATTTTATTAGTATATATAAAAATTTTATTATAAATAGTTAAATGATATCAAATGATCATCATAAAGTATACAATTCATATTAATTATAAAGCCATATTTTATGCTAATTTTTTTAAAGTGAGTGAATAAAAACTTTAATATTGCACATGATGGCAATATATGTAATAAATAATTATAAAGAAATACTTGTATTTCATAAATTTTCCAATAGCTACTAAAAAATAACAGAAATTTTGTACTGGAAATTGATTGCGGATTTGACTAGCTAACAGTGGATATTAATCAACATCAATAATTCAAAGAGCTAGCCATAGAGCGGGGAAAAGACCTACAATTGTTGTGGGGGAAAAATTATATATGGCCTTTTTAATGCTCTCATAGTTTATCTATTCTCTATTATTTAGATTATTATAATCTTAACATAATCTCAAAAGAGAAATAACTATACTAAAAGAGTATGGTTTAGTTGATAACACAAGTTGAGTTTGTGAAAAAGTTTCAAGTTTGATATTCACTAAATATGTCTTTTAGGAGAGATGAAGAGTTTTAATTGTGGTTAAATCTAAAATAGAATTAGTCTCACACTTTTAGCGTGGGAACACTTATGAATTAGAAAAAAAAAACATAATTATTTTTACAAAAAATTAATGTTGTACTAAAAATAAAAAAGAAATTTCACGTGTCACTAGTCAATAAATAATAATTATTTGTCCTATAATTTTTATGAATCTAGAGTTAATTTTTAATAAATATTAATTTTTTTAGCGAAAACATTAAAAAAAAATTTATCAAAATTTAGTGATTTTAGTAGTGATTTACCTTTGTTAATGTAAAGGAGATGGTGACAAGAAACTAACAATAGCCACATAAGTAGAGCACATTAATTGCAGTCATATAGTAATGGCATCACACTGCAGTCTGCAGTAGGGCTGAGCACGGTTCAGGAGAATTTGGAGATTTTAAAATCTCCAGAA
The DNA here is from genome assembly GCA_949750685.1 of Vernicia montana. Lineage (NCBI taxonomy): Eukaryota > Viridiplantae > Streptophyta > Magnoliopsida > Malpighiales > Euphorbiaceae > Vernicia > Vernicia montana. The sequence continues at coordinate 286 of CATKHJ010211935.1, read as the reverse complement.
TCGAACCGAACTTCGAAAATTTTTAAAATGAAATCTCTGGAACCGAACCGTAAGGAAAAATTTCCGTACCAAACCGTTCCGATTTTTCGAGACGTTTCGAGACGGAGATTCGGGTCTAATGGGACGGTTCGGAATGGAACGGGACGGTTCGGTACGGAACGGGACAAAATGAAGATTCGAAGATTTTTTATTTTTAAATAATTAAAAATTAAATTTTACTTATACATTATTCAATTTCATTAAATGTGTTATTAATTCAATATCAAAGTGTGTGTGTGTATATATA
>CATKHJ010211899.1:0-11733 GCA_949750685.1 Vernicia montana | reverse complement strand
TAGCAAATAATTAGTATCTAATACTATTTAACATTTAATTTTATTTTTCAAAAAAATTAAAAAAATAATAATAAACATTAAAATTAAATAATTTTCTAAAAGGAAAATCATAAAACATTTACTTAATTAACTCAAAATCATTACAAATTTTATTAAATTGATGATCTATTATAAAATAAATTTAAGAGGTTAAAAATAAAAATAAAAATAAAAAAAGTTAAAAAAGTAATTAAAAAGGTCTAAATATGAAAAAATAAAAATTAAGAGGCTATAAATGTTAAAAATATAAAAAATAGTTCATATGACGTAAATTTCTCAAATATCAATTTATCTGCTTCTAAAAAAAATAGTTTTAAAAAATAATATAAAAAATTTTATTGAAAAACATTTTTGAGAAATTCAATCCCAAACGGGATTATAGTTGTTAAGCCGATGAGCTTGGATTATATTTCCTTGATTTATAATTTCATCCTGCATTAATATAAAAGAACTTAAAATTTTATAGTTGATTTGGTTATTAAAAAAAAAAAAAAAAAAGATCATTTCTTTTGTCTTACTTAAATCCTATTTAAGTATGTAGAATTTATATTTTTCTTTAAAGAATTTTAAAGATAGCACAAGATTTTTAAATTAGAATTAAGAATTAATTAGAGCAAAATAGAAAATGAACAAATTATTATTTTAAAATTAGAGTGAAATAGAGCAAAATTTAAGCAAAATCAAAGGAAGTAATACAATTCAAGTTTTGTACTAAATAAATACCATTCTTATGTATGTGCTAATTAGTTAGTTAATATATTATTAACTTTTATCTTTCTTTTATTTCAATCAGTACATAATGGATATATATAGCTAATTATTTAATTAGTAAATTATTAATTTCATTCTTTTTTTTTCCTAAGTGCTAATGGATCATGGTGTTGAGCAAAATAAATAACTTATTATTTTTATTTTATTCTTCTTCTTTTTTTTCTTTTTTCTTTTTTTTTTTTTTTTGAAGTAAAATGCAACGGAATAAGATTAAATCAAAGAAATGTTTTGTGTACTAATTTTTTTTATGCAAGCTAATTTAAAAACTCACAATTTCAATTAATTTATCAATTAATTTCAATTTTGTTTGGACTTAATAGTTAAATCCCTTACATTGCTTATATATTTTATTATATTTTTCAGATTTAATAGATTTATTTTTTAACATTGAAGAAGGAGATTTTAATATTGGTGAAATTCGAATCCACGCTCTTAAAATGGTTTTAATTACATACCATGATTTAAGAATTCGATTTTTAACAATTGTAAACTCTATCTCTAACAAAATTTTAATATATCAACAATGGTTTAGATTATTCCTTAAATAATCATATTAATAATTTGAGTCCTTTTTTTGAAACCAATAATTTGAGTCCTTAAAAATTTAATTATTTGTATATAATAAAATGAATTAAAATAAAGTCCATGGAGAATTGCAAAAATAAATTTATTTTTATTTTTATATTTTAATTAATTTTTGAATAATTAATTAAAAAAATCAGCACAGGTAACCTATTTGTTTTTTCTTTCACGGTGAAAAAAAAAAAAAGATATTTTGTATCATTCATTGTCAAGAACGAAAATACTAATTCTAATTTTTTTATTATTACTAGTATTATTTATTCATATATATTTCCAACAATCCATATCTAAAAAATAATTGCAAAATTTAAATTCAATTGAGTTAATTAATTTTTTTTGAGGAATCAATTGAGTTAATTAATTAGAAATTTTAAATAAATAATATATTTTAATTTAATTAATCACTACTATATATTAAAAAAAACAACGAAGTTGTATGAAATTACATGCAAATTTATTTTAATCCCCTTTAAATACATAGTATTTAAAATCTATTTTTTAATAGAATTTTAAAGATATTTTTTAAAAATTAATTAATTATTTAATTTTTCAATTCACTCATTAAATATGTAATTTATAATCCGCGCAATGCGCAGGCCATAAACTAGTTATTTATGAAAATATAACTACTTTGTAAATTCGAAACTCAATTAATAATAATTCAAAAATAATTCAAAACCTTATACCCTTTTCACTTATAATAATATGAAAAGTGAAATAATTAATTAAAAAAGTAATAACCAAAATTTATATAATAACAAATTTCTGAGATTTTTTAATTAGTTTGTCCTTTAAAAAATGTACAAATTTTATTAATTAAATTAGTTCATAAACCCGCACTTCATACGGTTTGTTATTAAAAATATTTTTTAATTAATTTTTATACATTGAAAATATGTATATTATTTTAAATAAAAATATATATAAACGTAAGATTATTATATATTTTATGCAAATAATAATTATAATTAATTTCCAAACCGGTCTCTTTATCAATATTTTTATCCATATATACTAATATAAAAATTCAAATTATCAATCAAAATATTCAATAAAAAAAAAGAATTATGAAAGAATATAATAATGAAAACAATTAAAATATATTAAAAACACTAGTTTATCTTATTTACTTTTTATAATATTATATTTTATTTATTTTTCTCATTTAATTTGATCAAGGTTATTCTATGAAAAAATAATTTTAAAAAATATTGAACTTATACATTAAGTACCTTATTAATTACTTCATATTTATTTTTAATTATTTTAAATACTTAAAATTATATAAAAATTTCTTATAATATTATTTTCTATTTTTTTTCCTCTTTTAATTTGCTCAAGGTTGTTATTTGAAAAAATAATTTTAGAAAAACACTTCAACTTACATATTAAATACCTTATTAATTACTTCATATTTATTTTTAATTAGTTTAAATATTTTTTTTTGAAAGATTAATTATTTTAAATACTTAAAATTATATAAAAATTGCAACAATTTATAAAAAAAAAAAAAAAAAAAAAAAAAAAAAAAAAAAGATAAATGTTATAGTCAACTTTGAGAGAGTTTCTACTTTCTCTAGGCTTTTGCCTTAATATATAGTACTATATAGATATAGATAGATAATATATATATTTTTTTAACTGGAATATTTATTTTCTTAATTACTAGAAAATTTAGTTTTTGAAATTTTTAACCAAATCTTTTAATTACTCTAATTTAAAAAATTAATTGCAATTCTAATCTATCAATTAATATTAAAATAAGCATTATATTTATAACTAAATAAACTTATATATATATCACCAATCTTGTCAATTTAAACATGAAAGTAATTCCCAAAAAGAAGAAGAAGAAGAAGAAGAAGAAGAAAAATCTTCGAAGTATGTTTGAATTCCTGATGTCCAACAAGGCAACAAACATAGGGAGATCAAAAGCAAGCAAAACACAAGTTCATGGAAACTTGGAATGCTTATTCATTGGTTACACGTTTTCACTCCAATTCACAATAGGGAATTAGACAACTGTACAATTTGGATGGAGTATAGCTAACAATCAAAACCAATATGTTGCCCAATTACAAATGAAACTGCAGCTTTAGAGGAAATGGCACCTTCCTCTTCCTGATACTTGTTCAATAGCCTCAAAACATCAAATAGTGCTTCCCCACCATGCATGGGATGAAAAATAAAAGAATTTCAATCCCCAGCTATTAAGCATTTCAGGCTTCAATCTGTTAATCAACTCACAAGAAAAAGGCCAAGAATCACCATCTTTCAGGACTGCAAATGATAATCAAGAGTGTAAGCGCGGATATCAGAAGGGCTTGTGCCAGGCCTGCCAAGATGCATCAGGAAAGAAGTAAATCATAAAATAAGCAGGGCCAAAAGTGAACACTTGAACAATAACAATGAAAAAACATTAAAAATATGGACGGAGAGGGGAAGTAATGTTTGGTATACTATAATAGAATAAATTTTCAGTTCACTGTTCTATTGAGTTATTTTTTCAGCATATTCCATTGCATTCAAGAATGTTCAGAAAAGTTTTTTTTTTTTTTATCAGTTTAGTTAACACAAGTTGTAGTACATTTCAACTCATGAAAGTCGTGTCCGAGTAGATTGAACACAAACCCTAAATCTCTATACCAAGACGATGACGCTAAATGGAGGGATCAGAACCATCAGAAAAAATATTACAACTAAAATTAATAAAAGCAATGAAAAAGTAACACATTCCAGAGCTAACTTGAATTCTGGGAAAACAAACACGTTCAAGTGCCTTGTGCACTAGCTAAATATTAGCAGCAAAAAATTTAAAAATAAAAGAAGAAGAAAAGGCAGCTGTTTTTTCGATTTTCTCCATTTCTTTCGTATGCATGAAAAATGGGTCGAAGCATACTGGTGCCTGCCATATTGAGTCCACAACCACTCACCTTTCGCCTCTACCTGCAAAAATGCATGTACTGCTACCAACAGAATGCTATAGTTTGTCAAATCAATCACTTGTTGATAGGTTTCATGATAGAAATGGATGGTGTTACACAAGTAGTCAATGCCCCCATGGTTAAGAGAATATACCATATAGTTGACTAGAGTGCTGTGCCTGTATGTATACGCAAGTAAACAAAGCTTATAAATGAATTTTGTTAACTCATTTTAATGTACCTTTTGTTAATGGTACCATAGTGAAATTTTAGTCTTCCAGCTTTAACATCCTCAATGTACTGCACCACAGGAGAAGAAACTAATGAACAAAAAGAGTGCATAGAGATACCATGCATTATTGCTCAAGAATGCAGTTACCAAATTTAAAGTAACCAGCATTGATGAAAATGCTAGAGAATCAAGGGGTATATCATCCAATGAAAAAAGCCTGCACTCCAATGACTCTGGACCTGGTGAAAAATGAGGCTTCTTCAACTTTGCCAAGAAAATTATGTATGTCTGCTCCAAACAAGGGAGAAAAAACATAGAAAACACTTGAGCAGGTTTACAGAAAATCAATAGAACTCATGAGAGGCATTACTTCCTTACTTGGCCAATAAGAGGGATGTCCAATTGAGCAAAAGGTGACACCACTTCTACTTCTGCACGTGCTTCCTCCCAGGTTTCCCTGATTGCCCCTTCTGCGGCTGACTCACCAATTTCCAAGTAACCAGCAGGAAGAGTCCTGTGTCAGTGCCAATCAATTAATTATCTAGGTTATTGGTGGTGAAAACATAAGGTATAAAACTAACTACATTGCAAAGCAAAAATAAAATAAAATAAAAACTAAAACATAAACACCCTGGAAAATAAATGCAGGATCTTTTTTCTAAAGACAACAAAACTTGTGGTGGTTCTATCCTTACTAAAAACTGCAATTTGTATGTACATACCAAAGGCCATATGATGGTTGGATATTTCGCTTGCAGAGTAGGATCTTGTTATCATGCTCAATGAGGCATCCCACAACCTATATGTATCAGTTTGAAACAAACAATAACTCACAATGGCATCATATTCAAAAGAAAGCAATCGATCATAAATGTGCAACGTCAAGCAAAATAAATGCAAAATTTGAACATATACACCCACCATCATATGCACATAAAAACTCATTCTGTGACAGCACAAGGTTTTGGTATGGGCAAATTAGTTCTAGAAAAAAGAAACAAATTAATAAATAATACATGCAGCATCCATTCACGACTCCTGACTTCAGTGATGATTAATATGAATTTTGTCCATCCAATTTCCAACAGGCATTCTCTTTATATGAATCATGGGAATCTAAACCTCTTCTACCTCTCACTCCAAGATAAAAGTGAATCTTCACCTCTTTTTGCTGAATCAGCCATGTTTTTCCACATTCCTTTCCCCAATTCCAGCATTCCAATTCACAACCTTCCAGGAAGAAGCATTCTTCTTGAAGATGCCAAAATCTGTTCATCCTCCTCCACTGTGGTAATCATGTATTGATGTCAGACTCGGTCCCTTAAAATTATCAAGTCATGTTTTATTGTGAGTCCTTTAAAGCACCAAGTCAAAGCCAATGCTTTTGCTTTTTCTGTGTAATTCCGTAGAAAAACATCCTTATCCTGACATGGAACTCATAAATTCATCAGAACCAGAAGCTCCTTTTTTTCCTCATATTTTAGCTGTCAAATTAACTATCGTTTGGCAAAATTATGTTTGAGTCAATTTTAATTGTTGAAAATAACACCATAGCATTGCAATAGCTCCACAACATAACCTATTGAGCCCAACAATGATCAAAGATCAGCTGTCTCCTTCCATCAGCACTAACCCGTTACTGCTGCAGTCCCATCGCATCACACATGCTATGCAATCTATAAATGTACATGATAGCGGACATGCTCATTAATGCGCCTTGAATGAAAAATACATGTAAAGTAAGAATTTCCTGGTAATATTTAAACTACAATTTTGATGCCTTTCCAATCATTCATATGGCATTCAGTTAAAATACCGGACATAGTTACAAAGTTGCCAACAGGGCGCTTAGAAATCCGAATCTCAGGTCTCAGCAATGGCCTCGAGCCTCTTCCAGTGTTCTCTTCAAATCAACAGGAATCAAAGAGAATCACCTCCCTCCCATAATTATTAGCAAGAGGTCCATTGTGCTCTGCCTGCACTAGGTTGTACCCCCTTTTAAGGTTTACTTGCCAAGAGAAAAAGAGGAATGAACATCAACAAAGATAAGCCGATCACCTAAAATCCCCAAACAAATCATAAGTTCATAACTCTTGCAACTATAGTATCTGATTGAGACTGGTAATTGCAGGTCAATTCTATAATATTTCCCCTTGAGCAATTATTATATTAATAGTAATTTTAGAATCTCAGTTGCAGGTAACTTTATAATGCTTCAGTTACATGCTTACAATAATCACTTCCAATATCATCAAATCAACAAAAGCAGTAGCTGTAATTCACTCACGATTCCACTATTTTATGGCAAAGAATTCAACTACTTATGCTCTTTATATCCTCTAAACCTTTCTTCACCTTCAATCTCTAGTCTGCAAAATTTCCCCCATAATTCAATTGTCCCATTGCTATAATGCACATCATATTCTATCCTTGTGATAAGTAAGTCAAAAACTTATTATGATCAAATGTTCATAATTAGCAATTAATGTAAGTTGTATCCAATCAAATGCCTAACCAGGAATTGGTGGCAACCAGCACAAAATCAAGTTCAGAAGATGTATGCAGAGTAAAAATGCAACTCAACAATTTTGCCAACACATGCAATCGAACAGAAAAGCAGAAACATCCAACACAGTCCTACTATAACAATGCAAAATCATACCATTTTGGGGTTTTGGTAGGCAATTTTCCCACAAATTGTGCAAACAGCTCTCATCTTTTCCTCTCCATCAGGTATCTCATGATTTGTTGCTCCACCACACCACTGACAAAAATTGATCTTGCGAACATTTGCCTGCACAGAATAAAATTTCTAAGGACAAAGAACAATACGGAGCAAAAGAATTGAAAATACATACATATAATTTAGTGCAAGACTATAAAGACACTAATTCCTTATTTTAATGTAACACTGTTATATCGAATAAAAACAAGAATCAAATGGAAGGGGAAAAACATTGACATGTATTATCAACACTAATTCCATTATTAACATTAATTCCTTGATCAAATTAATCCAAGTTGCACCATATTATCTTTAAAACCAACATAAGGCTACCAGCATTACCATGAATTTTTAGGTATAAGGTTCAAATCTTTGCCCAACATGACTCCTTCCTTGATTAGCATTTTTTAACAAATAAAAGGACGCAAAACGTAATAGGATTCCATGAGTAAATAATTAAATAACCATCATAACCCCCAAAAACCCAATTCCTCAAATACAAATTTAAAGCTCAGTCGCCAGAGAACTATTACGACACAATTATATATAATATCAAAGGAAAAAAAAAAAAAACACATTTCCTTGGCAATATCAACAAAGTTCCAAATTGTCAAAGATAAAAGAAAAGAGACTTGAATTAAATGAAAACCCATAAACGTGAAGGACCTGAGGCACTAGAAGAAACTCACAGCTGACTGAAATACAACTGAAGGAGGAGGAGATGAAGCAGAAGAAGAAGAAGTGCCATCCATCTTTGACTCAGACCGAGTTGAGTGTGCACGAATTGGCCTCAAAGAATTAGCTTTTCGAGTCGAATAAGGTGATAATATCAGAGAAGGTCTAGTGGGTTCTTTGCAAGTAGTAGAATAGGATAATGGGTTGGTGGAGATTAAGATAAAACCGCTAGTGGTATGTGGTTTCCAATTCCATCGATAAACCACCAACCCTGACGATGAACCCAGAAACTGTATTGCTTTTAGCATTGAATTTCACAAACTCAAAAGGGATTATTGAATTATAGAGTGAAATTTATTGAGAATTGGTTACAAGTTACAACAATGACTCTGATTTTTATGATCTTAGCAATCAAATAAATGCATACCAGATCCCGCGTCGACTCAGTTAGTTTGAGCGAGTTCATACCGGGTTATAAACTGAGTTTCTTCTGTTTGCGGATCGAATTACCTCGTCCTATGTCCTAAAGCCACGTGTTCTCTCTTATTTTTTGCAGCACTGAATTTTCATTTTCAGGCACTTGGCAAAAAAAAAAAAATCATTTTCAGGCTATTTTTTTTAATGTATATTAAGAACAATATTTCCAAAAAGATAAAAAATTTCATGAAAAGTAATAATTGCAGATAAAATAAAAACATAAATTGTATAAAATTATTCAGAATTTACCTACTAACTATTAAAAATAAATTTGAAATTCTTTCAATTTTCAATTATTCAAAAATATTTTAAAAAAATACTTTTTTTTTTTTTTACAAAGATCAAATTATCAATTATGTATTGTTAATAATTACTATTAACCTTCCAATAAATAATAGCTCATATTGAACAGAAAATGGTATATATATATTGAACCAATGGTTTAAAATTGATTGAATCCTTATTCTCTAAAGAAAATTAAAAAAAAAAAAAATTGATTGAATCCTTTTTTTTTTTTTTTTAACAGTTTTTCCTTTTTCATTTTTTTTAATAGTTTATGTTTTAAACATAAATGAAAACAAGATGTTGATATTTAAACTCAAATTGGCTCTCGACACCTAAGCTTCTATTAAAAGTCAATTGTCTTTTTTTATTTATTTATTTATTTATTTTGCCAATTTCAACAGTGTGAATTGTACTATAATTTTCTCAAATTAAATAATGATAAATTTTTTTAAAAAAAATCTATAATTAAAATTCATTAAAAAATACATGCAGTGGATCAATTCCCTTTAAATGACAGTCGGCCATTGCAACCCTTGTTTGAACAAAAATCAATTTCATGAACTCGATTTGTAGTGGCAAAAGCTTCAAGAATCATTGATGGCGGTGAAGAAGAGAAAGAAGTAGCAGCTAATAGAGAAGGTGGCGGCCGTGTAGAATTTGAATTGGAAGTATTTGATATTTTTATTCTCTTCCTATAACTCTCTCTCCCTCCGATAAATCTAATTATTGTGCTCAAATTCTTTTAGGGTTGGGTGCAAGGAAGTGGATGAAGCAATTGAGAAAGTTTCCCATTTAAATCTTAATTATGAGTTTTAATGTGGTCTATTGACTCTTATGAAGGTGCGCCATTTGTTGTTCTGAAAGCTTGTCATGTATCTGGAGGCGGAGAATAGATGGTGAATGAAAATGGGAAGCAACACTTATCTTTGTATCTTCTGATAAACGCTCGTCTACTTTTGATGCATTTAAATAAAGTTTTCTTCCATTTATTGTTGAGATTTTTCCCGAATTGAGAGCTTGAAGGATTGGTAAACTTGGTCTTGGTGGGTGATTAATGATAAAAATTAAAATTAAAATTATTGAAATTTAATTTTCAATAAATCAAATCGGGCTGCTGATAAATTACAAATAAGGTTTTGTTTCAAATTCTCAAAATTAAAATGAATTGGGACTATTTTAGATTCATAAAAATTGATCTGGGTTTGTTTCAAATTATCCAAAACTAAATTGAATTTCTTTGCATTGAGAAATAGGAGAGGAGCAAAAGATTAAAATTTAGGAATTTACAAATACTGTATATTTTGTTTTTAAAAAATTAATATCCAAATCAACTTACTCGTTTTTTATTTAATGTGTCAGATGTGCGCTGATTAGAGGCCAAAAAATGATAAAATTGACTATTACATAAAAAGTCAAGATGTTTATTTTGATCAAAAAGTATCGAAAATGCTTAATTGAGCTTTTATAAAAACCTAGGGTGATTTGATCTTTAATCCTATTTTATTGGCTTGAATATACTCCAAAGCCACCTATCTGTCCATCTTTCCACGTTATTTTTCTTAAAAAATATTGAGTTAAAATTTTTAAGGATAAATTATGAGAGGAGATATTAGCACTCCACATAAGGATTTTTGCACTCCTCTTATCAATTTAATTATTCAAATAGACTTTTATACCTTTTTATCTTTTAGATATTTTATAACGTCAAACTTACCCTTTCTTTTGTTAATCACAAAAGGAAAGAAAAAAAAATAAAAAAGAAACCCATTGGAACTCTGCTTCGTGATTCTCTCGCACAACAACAACTTCAAGTGTGATAAATGCCCATCTCGATTTTTTGTGTGGTGACTTGATCAGGTTCGATTCCTTTCAAAACCATTCGACAGAAAAGCATTTAACTTTCAAAAGCATCTCCATTTCGTGCATAGTCAGAAATCATAGAATTCCATAACACAGTATCTTTCCATGCCTGTTTCTCAAAAAATCTTCTTGCATCAACCATAGTATATTTACAGTATATTTCAATAAGAGAGTTCATCAAAAATAATTACAAAGTGCATACCTATTTCAGACAACATAATCATGAATCCCTTTCCCTTGTTTCTCTGCAACTAGTTCAGCATAAGTGCAAAGTAGACCAATCAAAGTTGTATCATCTGCAGACATCCAGTTTTCTTCATCCAATAAAAAATGGCCAAAGACTCCTTCATATTACCATTCTTTGCATAACCCGATATCATGGTATTCCAAGAAGTCAAATCTCTTACTGGTATTCTATCAAATACCATCCTTGCAATTCCCATGTCGCCAGACTTGGAGTACAATGCGAGAAGAGAATTGCCCACATACATGTCTGAATCAAACCTAGTAACTACAATCTTACTATGAACTCTCCTACCATTTTCCACATTCAAGAAATCACCACACGCCTTAATCACAAAAGGGTACGTAAATTTATCCGTCTTTTGTCCCAAACTAGACATTTGTTGATGCAAAACAAGAGCTTTGACCCATTGCAAGCATAGCCTCTAATCATAAAATTCCACAAGAAAGAATTTTTCCAAACAATCCCATCAAAGATCACTTGTACTACTGTCTATGATGGTTACCAATTGGAATCGTTAATTCTTTTAGTTATATACTTGCAATTAGTATAATTTAATAACATTCTATATTGCAAAAATACAAAAGAAAATATTCCAAAAGAAAAGGAAATATTATAATTGTCTACATTAGAGAGGGTCACAGAGATTTGGAATATGCTTTTCGTTTTCATCATAGAGGCTTGTAATTTGCTCTTGTTTCCATCTGCATTTGTAAAATGTAAAAGTTCACCAAATTTTGAATTCAACATAAGTTATTGTACCATAAATGTCACGACCCGATTCTTAGGCACGTGACCGGCACTAGGGAACGGGTAAGCTTAAGGCTTCCAGAACCCGTAGTCAGCCTGACACATCTTACTATCAAAGAATATATCATATTTTCACATATTACATCATATATTCATATCTCTGGGCTAT
>CATKHJ010211870.1:0-19346 GCA_949750685.1 Vernicia montana | reverse complement strand
ATAAACAATCCCAATTAGTACAGTTTATTCTTCAAACTTCAGTCAACAGTTTTGCTTCCATGGAGATTATCCTTCTTCACATGAATTTCTTGGTTTCACATGCTCTTTTCATTTTCATGATTCAATTTCTTTACTTAATTGCATCATCAAAGATTACCTACTAACAACAACAACACTAAATAAATTTATTAGTAGTAATAATATTTTGCATCATCAAAATCACATATGAAATCTTGGGGTCAACACATTCAATCAATATGGCTTCACGTAATGAACATTGAAGAATGCACAATCGATTTCCTAAAAATAAGTAACCATCTTGCAGATGAAATTGGCGATAGGGACATTCACAGCAGTGTTTCCTGATATCTTTACAGTATGGATCATCCTCATACAACACCTTTATGACCTCAAACCAAATTATTTGAACTTGAAGTTTAGAGAGCAATGTGTAACGACTTAAAGCATCAGCAACCTTGTTTTGTGTACCTGATTTGTGCTTTAAGACATATTGATAGGCAGACAGGAATTCACTCTACGTAGTATGGCATCCCTTAAGCTTGTTCTGACTATGGAGGTATTTGAGGGCTTCATGATCGGAATAAAGCACAAATTCCTTTGCCAATAGGTAGTGTCTCCAATGATCTAAAGCTCGGATAATAGCATAGAACTCATTGTCATATGTTGAGTATTTCCTTCGAGTCTCGTTAAGCTTCTCACTGAAAAAGGCAATCAGACGATTCTCTTGGCTAAGAACAACACTAATGCTCACATTAGAGGCATTACAGTTGACTTCAAAGACTTTGTTGAATTCTGGAAGTGCTAACACTGGAGCTTCTGTTACCTTTTGCTTTAATGTCTCAAAACTCTTTTGAGTAGTTGGTGTCCACTCAAATTTATCTTTTTTTAACAACTCAGTGATTGGAGCAGTCACAATACTGAAATTCTTAATGAATCGACGATAGAAAGATGCTAGGCCATGAAAACTACGAACATCATGAAGTGATCGCGGTGTTGGCCAGTTGACGATAGCTTCTATCTTGTTTTCATCCATCTCAATTCCTCTACTTGAGACAACATAACCAAGAAAAATCACTTTATCAGTTAAAAAGTGACATTTCTTGAGGTTGGCATATAGTTTTTGCTCTCTCAAAGCCTCAAAGATCTGTCGAAGATGTTCTAGATGCTCCTTTTCATCTTGACTATACACCAAAATGTCATCAAAATAAACCACTACAAACCATATGCCAATGGAGAATTCAATCAAACATCTCTTCACAACTTTGATCTCATTACCATTCCTTAACCAAGTTAACTTGTATGGACTTGGATAATCTTCAGTAGGCATCTTCAGCTTGTCTACCATTTTTGTTGACACGACATTCTCACAGCTACCACTATTAATGATGACATCACAAACTTTGCCATGTGAAGTACATCGGGTGTGGAAAATGTTGTGGCATAACCAATCTTCTTCTTTAGCAATGGCAGTGTTCAAAGCACGACGTACGACAAGCATCTCACCATCGTCTGCTTGGATAATCTCATTGTCATCCTCTCCTAGGGCTTCATCCTCGTCCTCCTCCTCACATGATGCTTCCTTCATAAATGACATTACTCTTCGATTTGGACAGTCGGATGCAATGTGGCCAAATCCTTGACACTTGAAGCATTTTCTAGAATTATTGCTAGAAGTTGTGCTACATGTCTTACCAATTGCTTCAGTATCCTTCTTGGTGGTGGTGGTGGTGGTGGTGGATAATGATGACTTTGTTGAAGTACTCCCCTGGTTAGGAGTATTGGTCTTGGCTACACTCCTTGTTCCACTCCATTTGAAAGTTTTCTGTTAACGTTCTACCTTCAGTGCTAGTTTGATCACATCATTGAGTGTCCAATAAGGTTGAAGTTGAACAACATTGGCAATTTCAATCTTCAATCTTTTGAGGAATCTAGCAATAGTGTGTTCTTCCGGCTCGTTGATGTCACACTTCATCATGAGTTGTTCAAACTCTGCAGCATAATTCTCAACTGACATATCTCTTTGTTGAAGATTGTGAAGCTTGATGAAGATATCTTGCCTATAGTAATCAGGTAGATACTTGCGCTGAAGTTCTCTTTTCATCTTCTCCCAGGTTGTGATCTTACTTCTTCCTTCACGTTCTCGCTTGTGCTTAAGATTCTCCCACCATATTGAAACATTTTTCTTGAGTTTGATGGCAACAATCTTGACTTTATGGTGGTCTAAAATGTCTTTATAGTCGAAGACTCGTTCTACAGTATGCATCCATTCGATAAAATCGTCTGGATTTAATTGTCCTTGAAAATCTGGTATATTCACTTTCACTCCATGGTCTTGATCTTGGTTTCTCCTTTGATATGCTAGGGGTCGTGGTTCTGCTTCTTCTCCAGATGATTCACTCGCCAGATTATGGAAAGGATTAATCTTAGCTTCTTGTTTGTCTCCAGACTCACGAACTTGTTCTTCTTATTGCTCGTATTGTTCAAGCCGTTGTTGGAGCTGTTGAATTTGACGTTGCAATTCTTCTATGGTGACATCTTGAACATGTCTTTGTCGGTTGCGTCGAGGTGGCATTTTGCAACAAATTTTGTAGAGAAAACACTCTTTTTTTTTTTTTAATATTTCTCACTTTTTTTCTCTTTTTTTTAAATATTTTTTTTCTCTTTTTTTTAATTTATTTATTTTTTCTTTTTTTTTTATCTCACTTATATATATATATATATTTTAAAAAATCTTAGTATCTTGCAACTCTAATTCACAGGCAGATCGAGGTTGCTCTGATACCAAGTTGACATCGTTGTAGTATCGAATTGTGTATTTTGTCGATTATGGTGAAATTAATAATTCCACTACGACGAATACTTGGCCCAATTCACCACCTTGGAAAAGCCAATCCAAGAATACAACAACTCTTAAAAATTATGAACTAAATTTAAAAGTAAGAATAGTCTTCTAAATGAAGAAGAATGCTTGTATTTCTCCAAAAATGAATTCTCCATACAAGGAAAATATACAAGCCTACTTATAGGCATTAATACAACTTAAATAATGCAAATACAAAACTGTAATACAACTCAAATAATGTAAATACAAAGCTGAAAATTAATGATACAAGGCTGGCACACACACAATTTCATGTGGAAGACATGAATTGTTTGAAAATAAAAGAAACATGAGTTGGCAATGGCTGGAAAGAAGAATTATTGAATAAGTTGGCAGACACATGCATGGATGTTGGCTGGAAATATGAGAATGGTTGGATGAAATGATGGATGAGTTAGTATGTTTGCACTTATGTGGACACTCCTGTATCAGTTGGGTTGTTAGTTGTTAGTTGTTAGATAATAAATATTGGTTAGTTGAGTTAATTTATTGCTCAATCCTCTTGTATATATATAGGCTCATTGTAACTCTTGAAAATTAGCTCTGAATACTCTTCTGATTTTGTATCTAATTAACATGGTATCAGAGTCTGGTTAAAATTTTTTCTTTGAAAATTTTAGTATGAAATTTGGTCCCTTGTTTTAATATACACAATTTTGATTCAGTCCATTTTGGGTGGGTCGTTATTTTGTAAATTTACAATGGTTTATATATACCAATATTTTCCTCTCTTCAAGACGAATCCAATGCAACCAACTGAAGTCTAATCGGACGTCAGACGAGCCCGTACAGACCTTTTAAAGTTCTAGGTACTGTTCTGTAAATCTACAGATTAGAGGTTGAATACAATCACAGTCAGCTGCAACGTCAGCACACGTCAGTATTCAATCAAGGCCATGTCAGTATTCAGTCAGTGCCACGTCAACATCCGGTCATCAAGTCAGCCAATTAGTGTCTGTCACGTGTCATTCGGTTCGGTTTGATCAAACCAGTTGACTTTTGGTTTGACTCACCAGTTCAACCACTTATGTACCAATTTTCAGACATTAGGAATCGGTTCCTAAAGTTTTCGACCTCCTGAGTTCATTTTTGGTGTTTGTTTTGCCAAATTCTAATTCCATCTTCAGTTTTCAACTCCGCGTTCCTTAAAAATGGAGAAATCAGACATTTCGAAATTCGACCACATTAGCACTTCAACCCATCGTGAGATCCGACCCGAATCCGCGCTCTGTTCGCTCTAATCCGCTCTTTGGTTCTCTGATTAACCAAACTGGTTTAAAAATCTTTGATCGAATCGATTCAGTTTTCTTTGACCAACCTGTGCAACCAGTTTCTGCTCGGTTATGAAGAAACCCAAACCGGTTCCTAAGGTTTTTGGACCTTTTGAGCAATTTTGCAGTCCTTTTTTCAAAATTCTGCAAATATCTGTATTTTCTTGATTCTACCTCAATTTTCTGTGTTTTTTTGACAATTGGTTCGATCCTTTTTTGACTGGTTCTGAATGAACCTTTACCGGTTCCTAAAGTTTTTAGACATTCTGAGTTCAATTTTGTAGTCATTTTTGCAAAATTCTGCAAATATTTGTATTTTCTTGACTCTACCTCAATTTTTTTTGTTTTTTTGACAACCGGTTCAACCCTTTTCTGACCGGTTCTGAATGAACCTTTACTTTTTCCTGAAGTTTTTAGACATTCAGAATTCAATTTTGCAATTCGTTTTGCCAAATTTTGTCTCTATCAATATTTTTCGTCTCTACATCAACTTTATGTGTTTTTTTAACCGGTCGATTCAACCGTTTTCCGACAGGTTCTGAACGAACCATTATTGGTTCCTGAAAATTTTGGACCTTCTGAATCCAGATTTGGTATCTGTTTTATCAAAAATCTGACTTTGTCTCTTGTTTTCACGTGTTATGTTTATATCCAACCACGTTGTTGATGTGACCCCTCCTATTGCCATGTGTTCCACCACATGTTCAAAATCCGATCAATTTCATCAATTTCCGACTCTGTCTCCAGTTTTCAGCATGTTTTGCCATATTCCGACTCTAGTTCTGTTTTTTAGCTCCATAAAATGGAGTAATCAGATATTTTGTCTTCAGACCATCTTGAGTTTTAGGGGGGGAGGTGTTAACAGATATTAATTATGAGTTGTTAGTTGTTAGATAATAAATATTAGTTGTTAGTTGAGTTAATTTATTACTCAATCCTCTCGTATATATATAGTCTCATTGTAACTCTTGAAAATTAGCTCTGAATACTGTTCTGATTTTGTATCTAATTAACACGATGAAGTCTTATGGGCTACGGAAGATGAGGTTAGAAGATGATAATGTTTTATGGAATGAGTGAGCTTGAAATGTATCTCTTTCTTTACCTTGCAGTATTTCGCTTTGTCCACTTACTAAATTTTCATTTTTTGTTGTTGTTGAGGAGCTCAGGAAGGCTTTCTGCTTTAAGTCCTATTTGATAATTAGTAAAATTTACAAGGTATAGCCATTCTAGAATCTCCTACTGGTGATTGTGCTTTTACTATTAGTTCCTTTAGGATATATTAATGGAGTAATGCTGTGTGTGTGTGTGTGTGTCTGTTGATGTATATGAAACTACTACAACACAAGAATGCAGACCACAGAAAGGGACAAAGCAGTCACAATTAGGAATTGATAATATATATATTAAGCCTGAAGATGAAATTTTTCACAAGGTACAGATTCTTTGATGACAGATGTATAATGCATCATTCTGATGTTGCTTCCTCATTTACTTATTGTTTTCCAAACAAATTTCAGCACTGCTTGTGGTCCTTTTGTTTTCCTTTGCACTCAAAGAATGTAACAACTCATGAGGCAAGTGATATTGATAGCTCCCATTTGAGCCACAAAATTTCTCAATACTATTTTTAATTTGTTGTATTCTTTCAGTTCTGTTTCTTCTTTTTAATTCAATTTAAAAGAATTATTCTTATGAGTTATATTTTATTCTTATGGTATTTTATATGCCCATGAGTTCTATTTTGTATTTTTTATATGCCCATGTTTGCTAGTTAATTTAAAAGAATTAACTCAAAATTTGATAATTTGCCTAATATCCCCAAAAAAAACTTCAGAACTTGTGTGTATATCAATTTTTTATCTCCTTTGGTTAGCAAATAGACATATTTTTTAGCTATTGTTGTTGCTTCACTTTGCTTGCTTCATCTCAAAACTGTTACAATTATTGCAGTTTTTGTTTATTAATGTAGTTCAAGGCCTCTCGGAAATAAAGTTATTGTCAGTAATCTAATTATAAAAATATCTCTTAGAAATAAATATTTAAAATATTTAGAATTTGTAAAATTTTATTGTAACTTATTATCAACAATTTATTTTAAGAGATTTTTATATTTAATATTTAACCATTTAACAATATGTGGTATGATATATACAAAATGATATACCTTACAATTCATTTTATTATTATATAAATAATTAAATTAAGAAAATGAAAACCAATCTAATCAATTGAAATTTTACACATCATAATAGTTTTGTTGGATCATTACTAAAATAAAAATATAAAATATTTCAGAATCAATATAAATTATATTTTTAGCAAACAAAAAAAATATTAGTTATCTTTAAATAAAAGATTCATTTATCAATAATTTTTATGTTAATTATATAAATAAACATATATAAGAATCTTTAAAAAATTCTTAAATTATTTTTTCAATATAAACTATTAAAAAAATAATTAAATCAACACATGCGCAACACGCGAGCCCACGGCTAGTAATAAATAAAAATTGACAAAATTTCTTCTAATATTTTATAAACATTTTTTTAAGATAATATATTCTATAAACATTTTTATTGTAGGGAAAACAATATATGGAACTCAATTTTTTTACATTTTATAGGGAAAACAATGTTATATGTTAATTTATTCCAAACATGAAAAATACAAAACAAGATACACAAATCTTCAAATGCTTATTCTATTGTACAATCCACCTTTGAATCTATATAAAGTTGAATCTACACAATCCACCTAATTAGAATATATACTTCTCCTTGAAATCTTTGGATTTTATGTTTAAATAAATAAATGATAAAAATACTCATATCACACACCTTCATAGTTGTAAACAGTTTAGCAATTCAAGGAAATTATGTTTATCTAAGGCTCTATAATGACCTTTCCAGTAGTATGACCTTCAATACTCCTAGCCCAACCATCTTCAGCCTTGCTTAAGGGATGTTTTGAGTCAATAACTGTTTTAAGCTTCCCTTCCTTCACCAATTTAACAAGAAAATCCAGCTTCTGGTCTATAGTAGCCCAAACCAGTGGCAGCATTTGCTTCTTGGAGCAAGTAAGTTTCTTTAGAGCAAAAGTGAACATAGTGCTAGGGCCCGGAGTAATATCTACAACTTTCCCAGTTTCACTCAAATTAGGCTCAAAAGTACTCCAAGAAATACCACTGGCACAGTGAATAACAACATCATATTTCCTACCAGATGGACTCTTTAGAGCTGCCCCCTCTACTGTCTTGTAATCAAGAACCTCATCAGCCCCTAAACTCTTAACAAGTTCAATGTTGCGAGCTCCGCAAGTGGCTGTTACATGAGCGTTTGCGAGCTTTGCGAGCTGAACCGCATAGTGACCCACACCACCAGAGGCAGCAGTTATCAGAATGTTTTTCTGGTCGCCGCTTCCATCAAGCTTGATCCCTGCAGACTGTGTGAGAACCTGATGAGCTGTAAGACCAGCAACTGGTAAGGCTGCAGCTTCAGCTGCTGAAACTTCAGGTGGCCTTGCTACTGTCAAGCTTTCCTTAGCCACTGCATACTCAGCTAGTCCACCTCCATTCTGTCATTAGTATTACATAACATAATTACTCATTGGAAAATGAAAAAATGGATATAGAGAAAAACAATTGCATGTGATCGAACATAACAATTTGCCATAATTGTGCTTTCATCCCATCAAAATCTATTTCTAGAAGCAACTACGGCTATGTTTGTAAATAGTGAAAAGGAGGGAAACAAAGCTGACAACGATTGGTCAAAGATTGAGCACTTACAACATGACCAAGAAAAGCTGCTACTTTATCACCAGTTTTGAAATTTTTAACTTCTGCTCCAACCTCTACAACCTCTCCTGCCACATCAGTACCTGTTGAAAAAAAAAACTCAGCAAAAAAAAATACTCCTCTTATTTTCAGATAACATGGATTAATCCAAGCACCCAATTACCTACAAGTCAATGAAACCACAGATATAGCATTGTCCAGAAAAACCAGTAAGTAAATAATTTAGACAAAATAGTATTCATGTAAAATATATGGGTTTATTTGATTCAAGAAATAGAATAAGTAATAACAATCCATGACAAGGAATAATTATTTTTTACTCATATATAAAATTTATATTTTATAAATTTAAAATACATATTTCTTAAGTTAGGGTTAATCTAATAATAAGAGTTTCAAACCCTTTTTTCTGTACATATTTTCTCTCTTTCTCTTCCATTCTCTTTACTTAATTGTTTTATTGTTCTTATTATTGTATTCGATCTACTGTACTAATAAGTCGATTTACAATAATAATAAATTATTTCATATTTAGATTTTCAACTAAAACTTGAGATTATAAAATAACTGTTACTATTTTATGAAGGATCGATCATATGATAGCAGAACTTAAAAGGGCAAATTTCCTTGAATAATACAGCATCTCTGATAGATAATGGTAACTAAATTGCCAACAACAAAGATTCATTTACCAGGAATGTGAGGGAATCTACGAGGCAAAAATAAAGGCCGCAGCTTGCCATTTTGAATCTTCCAATCAATTGGATTTATACAGGTTGCTTCTAATTTTACCAAAACCTCATCTTTCTTTGGTGTGGGGATTGGAACTTCAACATGCTACAACAACCAACAAATGCATATTGTTCCAAATTAAATTAAATAATTGCATATGTAATTCAAGTTTAAGAATTTAACAATTACATGAACGTATACACCAAGTCACCAATAAAATACAGAGACCAAATAGTCAGGTATTACTAAATTTTTCATCTTAGTCTTTTGTGTGGATGGGTTTATTTCTTTTTATTTGGCTTACAACTGGGATTTCTTTCTTTTTTCTTCTTCTTCTTCTTCTTCTTCTTCTTTTTTTTTTTTTTTTTTTTATTTAGTATTGGAGAGGATGAATCGATGATGAATGGCAACATACACTGCCTGTTAGACTATGCACCGATGTGCTACAACTGAATTTTTAAACATTTAATTTCGCTATACTTAACAGATTATAAATGATCATTTATCATAATAACAACTTATCATACACTAACAAAGAGGAATCAAGTAATTAATTATAGAAGACCAATTCACTTGTAATTAGACTAATAAAACATTAAAGAAATCTATATAAATTTTATGGTTTGTCTTCATCCAATTATTTGAAAATTAATCCGTAGTACCACCTAATTGTTTAAAGAAAACATCTATATAAATTATAATATACTTATAAATAAATGATCTCATTTAAAATATGAAAACTCATAAAAATAATAAAAAATACTATAAAGTATAATAATTTTATTTTTTTCCACCGCCCAAAATTATTATATTGAAAGGATATTTAAATATTTTATTTGTTTGACTGACCTAAAATCCTGAATCGGCAACAACAATTATTAATTAAAAAAATAGCAGCTAATTTATGACAATTATTTTATAAAGAAATAGAACAAAATTAAAGGTGACCTTCAAACCAGCTGCTTCTCCACCACAACTATCGTATCGAACGGCGTGCATTAGCTTCCCAGCCATATCCAGAAGAACCGACGCCGTTTAGACACAGAGAGGACAATGCTTGTAAGAAGAGAAGGAAGATAGAGAAAATTCAATATTCAAAATTGATCAGAAGCCAACCTCACGAAAAGTAATAATTGTTTTTTTTTTTTTTTGACTTTTTTGTACGGCTTTGGTTTGACCAATGACTATTCGCAGTTTCGTGAAACTAAATGCACTTGCCACATGCCCTTGTCCTGTGTTCATGTGCCATGTTTCACTTGTTGGAGGAACTCAGATCGAGTCACTTCATGGCAAATCTTGATGATTACTAAGTTGCTTCCTTTAACAAGCTCACGTTTCTCTTTCAGGCTAACCATTGTAAAAAAAAAAATTAAATGCACTTCAAATTTATTATAATTAACATTTTAATCTTAATTATTCAAAAATAACCCTTTCAATTTCTCAATTAATTTAATTTCATGGTTAAAAAAATTATTTAATTTCAGTACAATGTTTCCTAAATTTAATTTAATTTTAGTATATAATGTTTCCCTAAAAATTAAAGTTTAAAAGATTAAAGTATTTTGTTATAGATAGCGGTAAGCAAACGGTATATTCGGTTTAAAACTGAATCGAATAGAAAAATTAAAAATTTTATTTTTATTAAATTGAATCAAATCAAATTTAGAGTGAAAATCGAACCGAATCGAAAAAATTTGGTTTGATTCAATTCGATTGGTCAGTTTTGATTTTTTTTTTTGCTATTTTTATTTTTTTCATAAATTTGAGATAAAATTAAAGTAAATTTTAATATATGTTTAATATATATATATATATATATATATATATATATATATAAATTTCGGTCAGTTCGGTTTTAATCAAACCTTTTTTGGATAAAAATCAAACTGAACTAAAATTTAATTCGATTTAAAAATTTTCAAATTAAACTGAACTAAAGTTTTAAAAAAATCAAACCGAACCAAATAGATTAGTTCGATTCAATTTTTTAGTTTCGATTCGATTTTACTTATCCTGATTATAGATAAGAGCTCAAATATTAAATTATATTATATTATCATATTATAGGGATAAAAAAATTCAAAGATTAGTAGAACGAAAAATTATATATATATAAAATAAAATGTGTAGTTATTAATAAATTTTAAAGACTAAAAAGTTTAGTTAGTTTAGTGTTTGCAGTTAACAATTGGTAGCTAAGCATCACCAGTTAAATGTTATTCCCTCCATTCTAAATTATCTATTATTGTAGACAATTTTTTTTTTATTTTAAAATATATATCGCTTTAGGATTTTGATAAAATATTTATTATTTTTTTTTCAACTTTACTCTTTTATTATTTTTTCATTAAACATTTACATTAATTATTTTTATTTCTTCGCACTAATTAGCTAAGCATTACCAGTTATAAGTATATAAGAATGACTAAATATTACTTATTCAATACACTAATTTAATGAAATAAGAATATATAGAATAAAAAAAAGTATCAGTGTATTTTCACTAGGTAAAAAATAAACAAAAAAAGTCATATTAACTAAAATATTTTATTATTTATTGATTTAGTATATGTGATAAATCTATACATTTGCTGTAGAAAAAAATTTCTCTTCGATAATTGTCATATTTTGTTTCCTTTTTGTAGATTCTAGATATAGTCAAGACAACATAATAAAATAATAGTAAAATAAAGGGAAAAGAATAAAAAAGTATCTTATAGCTGATCATTTTATATTTATAGGTATGTAGAATTTTATTTGATAAAAAAGGATTAGAGATTTATTCGGTTAACACTTTAGAATTTATAATTTTAACACTGTTAATCAATGTTAATGTGTCAAAGTCAATAGTAATGTAGTTCTGACGTGATACTTATGGGCATGACTTATTTGTTTTTTATCAGATAACCACGTGAATAAAAAGAAAGTGAATTTCAAAAGTGATATATCAGCGCCACGTCATCATTGACTTTATCATATTAACATTGATTAACTTTATTAGTGACAAAAACCTCAAACTGCTAACAGAATAAATCTCAGACTACTCTTTATAAAAAAAAAATTCATAGACCAATAAATATAAAAAAAAAAAAAAAAAAAAGTCAAATCACATTTTGCATAAAATAAAAATCTCTATTTCCACAATCTCATTAATTAAGTCACAATTAAATTAATAAATTTAAGTTGACAAATTAAAACATCTTTAATTAATTTTTTAAAAATATTAAAAGTAAATATTATCTATTTAAAAATATTTTCATATTTGAATTTGAATTAAAATTTAATTTTTTAACTCATTAATTTCTAATAAGATAAACACAACTTTTTGTTTTACTGCAATATGCAATAGAAAGGTGGTATCAAGAATTAATTATATAATAAATTCAGTATTTAAACTCAATTATCAGTACAAATCTAATAGAGTATTAGTAATTTACTCAAACATTAGGTGTTTTTTCATAGGCAATTTATTCTTTCATTTTTCAATTTTAGTAATATTCTTTTCCCTTAATATCCCTTTATTTTCAATATATCAGAAATAATTTTCTTATTTATTTATTTTATAATTATTATTTTTTTTTTTTTGTCTAAATTATCAACATTTCACCATGAGCTTAATTAAAGATTTCACTTTCACATTCCATCTATTAAAAGTAGCAGAGATGCGAAATAAAAACATTCAAATGAAATATTTGAACTTATTGGCAGTGGTTCATTTTCCTGGTAAACAATTTTCATGTAATATTTTTAAAAAAATGTAATAAATATTATTATGATATTAAGAATAATATCAAACCTAATGTAAATTATAGTTTTATAATTATACAAATTAATTTATAACCTTTTATGCAATAATAATAATAATAATAATAATAATAATAAAGACAATACTAATTTTTTGCAGGAAAGGAATAAGTCCAATTAAATTAGTGAAAATTCATAAATTTAAATTTGAGACATTTTATTTTTCATATTTTTAATGGAGTGAAAAAATCAATCAGACTATACCTAATTGAAGTATAATAGTAATTAATATTTAAAGTTAATACAAATGATTTTAATTGATTAAGTTATTTAAAATTGAATTTATTTAACTTATTAAGTTAATTAATACTTTAGAAGTAGATGTCATAATTCGAATTTCACCAATAAAATTAATGTTAAAAAAAAATTATTTAAAATTAAATTGATTAAGAATATTTAAAATTTGATTAATTTTTATTTTTATTTTTAATTTTTGAAATTATTTTAATGAGATGAATCAACTCATTTACTATTAAATCTCAATTTAAAATTTGAATAAATTCAAACTGGTAAAGTAAGGAGGATCCATAGAAGGATCCGCGCAAAAAATATAACTTTGTAGACTTACACTGAATTTAACTTCATCATAATGTTTTTGATACTAATATTTTATAGATTATTCTAACCAATAACCTTAAAGTATGGATTAAGAAAATAATTTAAATTAATTAATTTAAAAATAAGTGGAATGATTAAAAAATAATCTATAAATGATTAAAAAATAATCTATAAATTAATTAATTTATAGATTATTCATCATAATTTTTTTTTTTTTTTTTGTATTGGAGAAGTGTATTCAAATATGAAATGTTATCATCTACCAATTAGAATTTCATTAATTTAGTAGTTATTAAAAACAATGTTATCTCTATTATGTAGTTCATAATACTAATTTAACCCATTTGACCTTCAGGAATAATTTAAAACAAAAGTGTCAAATGTGTGTCTTTTACTATTTTTCTAATATTTGATAAAATTAAAAATTAATGTTAAAAATTTAAAAATTAAATTTTAAGTATTAAATAACATTATTGCTGAAAATTTTAAATTATTTAAAAGTTGAATAATTTTATTGTTTTTAATAAGGATTTTAAGTTAAAAATTCTAATTTTAAGTGAAAGTTAATTAAAATTTTTAAATGATATGTTGCCAAATCATTTAAAATTAATAAGTACTAAAAATTTTAAAAATAATTATTGGACATGTTTTTTTTCAAATACTACTGAATGAAAGAGATACATTTTAAATTTTACACTTTTGATTTAACACGACTAATTAAACTTATAAATTGAAATAATGAAATACATTAAAAATATTAAATTGTAAAACATTTGTATGAGATCAATTTAGAAAATTTTGGGATTAAAATTAATATTTTACTGTTAAAATAAGTAAATAAAATATGACAGAGACTAGTAATTAATTATATTTTTTTATTAAAAAAAAATAGCCTAATATTTAATAGTAGGGCATTATTGTCCATTGCTAGCTTTTTTGAGTTTTATAAAACCAAACAACTGTGTTCGTTGGACAACTGGTAGAATGAAGAATTCTCTTTTAACTGGGTACAGCCGGTAAAATCATGGCTTACAGCTTACTCATACGGATGGATGGAGTACCACAGAAATTGCCTAAAATCGCTATGTTGCAGTTAAAAATTTGGATATTGCAAAGCAATGACTAGGATATCAAACACCATATACTAAGGTTGGTTTTTGAAAAATATTTTTTGTATTATATAAAAAAAAGAAAATTAATTTTTTAAAAAATATTTTTTTAGAAAAATAATTTTTTTCTGCAAAACAAACGGAATCTAAGTCTTAAGCTCTTATTAAAACAAACATTAAACATATAAATTTTATGACAATAAAAATTAATGTGTTAATTATGATAAATCTCGATATTTACCCCTTGATTTATAACAAATATATGCTTGTTCCCTATTATTGTTTTTGCCGCTTGTCTAATGCAAAATTTGGGCTCACATAATATCATTTGAAGTATTAATCACTGCCTAAAGCAAATATAAGCGAATAGGTTAAGTTTTTTCAACATTAAATGCATAACATCGATTCATCAATCCATTAAAATAAAAATATATGTAGAAAAAAAAACATCAGTGTTTTTTCACTGAAATCTTCTTTAAATTTATAAAATTGTGAATTCAAACGTGATCAAAGCCTATTTAACTTCAGGAAATGACAAAAAAAAAAAACAAACACATGCGGAGTCGCAAGAAAATAATAAAATCCAATATTCTATCATTCACAAAATCATCAAGAGAAAAATACAAAGCAAGATGTACACACATCATTATTAAATGTTTATTATACTGTACAATGCACGACTTTGAATCTACAAGGCTCATATACCACACCTGCATAGTAATACAGTTTATTTATTCAACAACATTATGTTTATCTATGGCTCCACAATGACTTTACCAGTAGCATGGCCATCAATACTCTTAGCCCAAGCATCTTCAGCCTTGCTCAAGGGATGCTTTGAGTCAATAATGGTCTTAAGCTTCCCTTCCTTCACCAGTTTAACAAGAAAATCCAAGTTCTCACTCTTGGCAGACAAAGCTAGTGGCACCAGCTGCTTCTTGGAGAAGGTAATTTTCTTTAGAGCAAAAGTCATCAAGGCACTAGGGCTAGGAGTAATATCTATCACCTTCCCATTTTCACTCAAATTAGGTTCAAAAGTACTCCAAGGAATCCCAGTGGCACAGTGGATCACTGCATCATACTTCCGACCAGATGGGCTCTTTAGAGCTGCCCCCTCAGAGGTCTTGTAGTCGAGAATCTCGTCAGCCCCTAAGCTCTTTACAAATTCAATGTTGCGGGCCCCACAAGTTGCTGTCACATGTGTGTTCCCGAGCTTTGCTAGTTGAACTGCATATTGACCCACACCACCAGAGGCAGCAGTGATCAGAATGTTTTTCTGGTCACCACTTCCATCAAGCTTGATTCCAGAAGCTTGAGTGAGAGCTTGGTGAGCTGTGAGACCAGCAACTGGCAATCCTGCAGCTTCAGCTGCTGAAACTTCAGGTGGCCTAGCAACTGTCAAGCTCTCCTGAGCTACTGCAAACTCAGCTAGTCCACCTCCACTCTGTCATTAGCATAACATAGCATAATAACTAACAGGGGGAGAAAAGATGAATATAGATGAAATAAATACTTTAATATATAATAAAATATAACATGTTAGACATCAATTTGCCACAATTGTGCTTTCAGCCTATCCAGAATTATTTTTAGAAGCAACAAAAAGATGCAAACTGCACTGAGCATATCATATTCCATAAAGAAATGATTCAGATGAGTCCACTATACGATAGTTATAGGCAGTGAAAGTACACACATTATATGATTGCTGGAATGGGCCACGATCTGGACAAATATAAAGAGTAGGAAAAGATGAAAAAAAAATAGCTTATGAATTCTTATCCCCCAAACAAAAAGTGAAAAAAAAAATACTTCAAGAAAAACATAAAGAGCGAAACTTTTGATGATGGTCAAATTGCTTAAATCATTGCATTCTTTGTTTTCATGATCAATGATGAGAGAAGACTTGAGAAAAACTTATTCAATTTGGTTCCATCAACTAACTAGTCAACCAGATCAAATATCAATTGTGGTCAATAGTGCATTGAAAACTAAAAACTATCTCAATAGCATGTTGCTCCAAGTTCAATACCCATGATAAGTAGTGCATGGTTTACAAGATCTAAAAGCAAGGCACCTAAGCAAATTAATTTGTAAAATGCTATCATTCTTGGTAACATTGCAGCATATCCAAAGGGAATAGTTGACCAACGCCATTAAGCATATGCTTCTCTGGTATGAGTAAGCTGAGGATACATTCAAAGAAGAATTATGTAACTTCCTAGGACTGAGTTGCCCTAGAGCAGTAAATTTTTGTTGATGAAAATTTATTTCACGATGGAGGTCAATGATTTTACTGGTTCCCTTGCTTGGCAAATTCTGAGGGTCCCAAAGGTTTGCCACTTAGAAGACAGAACATTTAGCTATAAGAAATGCGAACACTTGCAAATGGTTCATTTCAATTATAGGAAAAGTGACACTTATAACATCTTACCTTTCTTATCTCAATGTATTTTCTCCTGAACCTCCTGCCCCCCTTTGTTTCTCATCCACAGTGATTAACTTAAGACATTGACAATTTCAATATAATGATTTTGATACTTCTACTCAATCATTGATACCTTACACCCTTAAAAACTAAGAGTAGATTTCAGAAATAGTGAAATGCTTGAAAGACTTAATAGTGAAAAGTAGGGGAAACAACACCAATAAAATTAATTGATGATTGAGCACTTACAGCATGGCTAAGCTTAGCTACAACTTTATCACCAGTTTTGAAATTTTTTACTCCATGTCCAACCTCTACAATCTCTCCTGCCACATCAGTACCTGTTGCACCAAACAACTTTCTCAGCAGAAAAAATAATGTCACCTCAGATTACTCTTTTCCCACTTTTAGATTACATATACGAACCCAATTACGAACATGTCAATGAAACATAAAAGGCTAACCATAGAGAGAAGATTTTCCATCAAACAATGTTAGCAAAGCCGTAGCACCACAGGCAAGTATTTGAAAGGATGAGTAAAAGAAAATATTGATTTAGATTATGTGATATACATCCAAGAAGACAGAGAAAATCAAATAAATCATGCACAAATTATTACAATCTCCAATTATCTCATCCTAAAATTAGACACATCAAATAGAAAATTAAAAAAAAAAAAAAAAAAAAAAAAGGTGTGTCCTACAAGAAACCTTTCATTTTGTGTTTAGACCATACATTGTTTAATGATTTGAATAATATTCATGCAAACCCTACTGATATTAATCTGCTGAAAGATTGGCAGTCGCCCACCAAGACTTTTGAAAAGCCCTTAATATTTATTGAAAAAAGACCTAATTTTTTTTTAAAAATGACTTCCTCTTCCTCCCCTTTCAAAACTAAGAGGTTAGATCCGCCACTGCTGAACATAAAGACACATATCCCCCAAGTAAAACGAGCAACTCTAGATGGGTTATAGTAATATAGCCAACAACAAATTAAGATTCATTTACCAGGAATATGAGGGAATTTACGAGGAATAAAAGGCCGTAATATGCCCTTTTGAATTTTCCAATCAACCGGATTTAGACTAGTTGCTTCCAACTTTACCAAAACCTCATCTTTCTTTGGAGTAGGAATGGGAACTTCAACATGCTGCAACAACCGAAAAGTACATATTATACTAAATTAAAATACTTCCACATGTAATTCAAGTTCAAGAATCTACCATAGATCACAGAAATGTATAGACCAATAAAATACACAAACAGATCAAACAGTCAAAGCATTAGATCCAATAACAAAGCCTAACTAAAAGTTCATCTAAAAACTCAAATTATTTGGAGCTCTTTTATTAAAATAACAACAGATAATATATAATAGCAAAGAAGAATAAGTAATTTATCATGATATTAATTACAATAATAATGAACAAATAGGTAATTAAATTAAAAATTGACCTTTAAACCAGCTGCTCCACCACCATAACTATCGTACTGAACTCCCTGCATTAGCTTCGCTGCCATATCGTACTGAAAGATCCGGCGCCGGTTGGAAACAGAGTAGAAGTCAAAAGTAGAGACAGAGCTCTGATGTTTTTTGATGTTGCTTTGCTATGAGTCGGTGACTATTACATTCAACGTAATTGACTAAAATGTCCCTAATCTCTAACTAATATATCTTCTTTTGCCCAAACCATTGTTATTGCCTCTTGTGTCTAATGTAAACGAGTTCACACGCCGCTGTTCTCTCATTTAAATTATTTTTATTTCGCTCCAATAATAACTTGAATAGAGACGATTTCACAGTTACATTAATAAGTTCAATAAATATCTATTTTAAAAAAATGAATTAATAAATCTCTTATTTTTTCTTTTAACTATTTACACAATATATTAAAATTTCCATTAATTTAAAAATAATAATAATAATAAGTGGACTTTTATGATGCCTGACTGGAATAGTCAGGTCTAAGGTCCTGGAGCGTTGAACCTTACATAATGCAGAGATTTATTAGATTTATTTTTTTTTCTAATATGGATTATATAATTTTTTTTTAAGGATTATGATTTACATATATAATTGATTTCTGACTTGTATATAATATTTATTCGTAAAAAAATAATAATAATAAAATAAAACCATAAACAGAATACAAACATGATAAGGGGTAGAGAAGTAGAGCAAAGACATATAAATACGACTAAAATTATGTTTAGTTTGTAAAATAAAAAAATTATTCTTAAAAAATAAAATAATAATTTTAATTTTATAATTAGATTCATAACATAGAATAATTATTTTATTTCACATAAATTATTATAATATTCTAATAAATTAATTTCATTATTAATTATTAATATTAAACTTAAATATAATTTTATTTAAGAAATAATTTAAATACATAATAAATAAAATTTATTTGACTTAAAATTTAAAAAAAAAATTAAATTAATTACCTAAATTAATTTTTTATTCTATTTACTTAATTTTTTTTGTAAAAAATTGATCAAGAGAGTTACAATTTAAAATAAAATTTAAAAAAAAAATGAAAATCTAAAAAAAAAAAAAAAAAAGGTAATAATAGTGAGCTTGTACTTGCCAATATTTTTTTAAGGGTAAAAATGAAAACACTTAGTCTAAAAAATATCAAATTGTTTAATTTTTTGTGAAATATGTGTTCCATAAAAATTGTAAAATTATTGATGAAACTATTTCCAGTCGAAATTGAATAGTTTCACC
>CATKHJ010211867.1:0-11576 GCA_949750685.1 Vernicia montana | reverse complement strand
AATGAACTGAAACATGATAAAAGGTTCAGACTAAAACAAACCTCATTCGCAAGAAGGTGAACTATGTGGATTTTGATTCTCATTCGAAGGGATACGTAGGCATGCTTGTTTGAAAAGCATCAAATCTAATTAAAACAGACTTTCTCCCTTTTTCACTTTCTTTTGTGTATTTTGTTCTTTCTTTCATTTCCTTCTTTAATTGCTTTTTGTTATTTGGATTCCTTCTTTAATTGCTTTTTGTTATTTGGATTTAATTTTGGGGAATGTGTTGCTTTCCTAGAATCCCATAAGGGCTAGAGAAAGTATCCCCTATTTTTGATTTATTTTGTAAATTTAAGATTCTTATTTACTTTCTGTATTCAATTACTTTATTGTTTTATTTTAATTCATTCATAATTGTTCATACATTATTATTGTTCATGAAATTTCATTTTAAGTCATTGTGTATTAAATTTGTCAAACAAATTAAAATGAACCGAAAACCTAGTCCCCGAATCCTCTTTAGTAATCGAGACTAGTGCACATTTTTTCCATTGGATAAATAATTGGATTCATTAATGGGTTTTCCCTTAACTTTTTTTAAATAAAATAAAATTAAGGTGGCGACTCCCAAAACAATTTTCAAAGATCAACCAATCCGAACCCAAGGGTTCCATCGTGAGACTAAACCTGAATGAGTATTTCGATTCCCTCTAGCAGATCGGATTGGTGCTCGGGCGAGGCCTCACAATAGCAAAATGGACCCACTATGTGCAACGGGCCCAGCTATAAAAAATAAGAAACCACTTTGTATTGACAGCTTGTACAAATATAAATTGGGCCTATTTTTTAGGCCGCGTCAACAGATCTGAAGCTTAAGTTTGGTGAGGTATTCATTGGTGTGTCCTTTTCTCATTATCTGATGTTTTTTACTCAATGGGGAGCTCTGTATATGGATCCTATCAAAGAAAGGTTTGGTCGATTTGTTTCATTGCAGTAATATGGTCTATATTTTGAATATATGAATTTTATAAATTTCACTTGTTTGACAAAAAAATAAAATCTGTGAGTTTGAATGATATTTTTATATAATAAAAAGATAATTCAATAAATTTTTCATTAATTAAAATAAATGATTTCTCAAAATCACACATCCTATATGAGATTTCAAAAATCATAAAAAAAAAAAAATTCAAATTAGTGTTTCAAGTTAGTAGATTGACTCGATTTAGATGAAACAGAGTGTTTCATCTAAACAGAGTATTTTCAAATTAGTAGATTGACTCACTTTGGTTCCCTAGCAAAGTCACTTTGACGATCAAGTTAGTAGATTGACTCGATTTAGATGAAACACTCTGTTTCAATAAGTTCTCCGTATATTGTATGTTATGTGTGCCTACCTGTGAAGGTTGATTTTGAGGTATTTATAGATTGCAAGTCCATATATGGATTGAATATGGATTTCTAGAGCGCGTCAGATTTGGATGGCAATTTGCATGTTTAGCTTTGGATTATGAACCAGATTAGTGACAACATTGACCATAATCTTCCAGTATTGGGCTTTTAGGTAGCTAGGCCCGACCAATCACATCTTTTTATTCAATTCGGTATTATTTGTCCCATATCAGAGGCCCCCCTATTTCAGCGAGGTGAGAACTCTGCAAACTTCGATAGAAACAACTCTATGCACAGGGCATATACTTAATGTAAACAATCTCGTCATGTTCAATCTAGAATTTATTTACTCTCAGTTGAAGTTTTTCACTTCGCTTAGGAATTTTGAGAGTCTATCACGTATCTTTACATGCCCGATAGAATCCCACATTTAATGCTATAGTACTTTCCCATATGGAAAGCAATCACGTAGCTTGATAATGGTCATGAAGTCAAAGAGTTTCACTTCACCTATGTCGCCTTTTTCAGAAATTTGAAATGATTACCCAACACGTATTTTTAGGGTTTTATTTTCCTATAAAAATCATTTTTTCTTCATTCTTGAAGCTTCTTGCATTTTCTGTTCTAAAAAACCTTTTTTGTCTTTGGCGTTTCTCAGCATTCTCCAATTCTTACTTTTTCTTAAATTTCTATTAATTTATCCTTCAATGGCTCCCAAAAAGGATGAAAATTCCTACCACAACATTCGAGCAGACTTGAAGAATATTTGGGGAGATGTTGCCTCAACTCTGAAGAACTTAAACTTGAGTGGATTTGCTGAGAACTTGGAAGATCAGGAGAAGTTTGCAATGGACTTCCCTAAATCTTTGATAGAATATATGTAAACCCCGAAGTCCCAAATACCACTGAGATGATTAAAGATAATGATCATTGTATCTTTTTTTATCATCAAATAGAAGTGGGTCTTAGATTTCCTCCATCCCCTTTTCTGGTTGAATGCTTCAACTACTTCTGCATCAATCCTATATGTGAGGCCTTGCCCGAACGCCCCTCCCCTTGCTCGAAAAAATAATGCCTTAAGGAAAGGCGAGCAATTTTTAAGGGAATTAAGGTACGAGTTTCGTTGCTCACGATTGGAAGCGGTTATCGCCTCAGAAAATTAATTGATTTGATTTTTGAAAAAAGATTTGGGAGTCGCCACCCTAATTTATTTAAATGAGAAAATTAAGGAAAAATTCAAATTGACTCTAATTCATTAATCTTTGATTAATTTACCCAATGATAAAATCACTAACCTTCGAACCAAGTTGAACTCGGTGACTAGATTTTTAGTTTTAAATAATCTCAATTTGGCTCTTAAAGTTTGATTTGAATTTTAAAAATTGATTTCATGGATGACAAGTATTAATTGCAATTTAAAGTGTATGAGCATGATATAATTATAAATACATAGAAAAAGTAAAGAGCAAGTAATTAAATAATTGCAATAATTAAAATTTACAAGAAAGCATAAATTAAAATAAAAGGGGAAGGGGATTGATTGGGATTTGAATTTTATGCTTGGATTTAGATTCCAAGTGTGCCTACGTACCCCATTGGATGGGGATCAAAATCTATGTAGTTCGTTCCACGTTGAGGTGGAGGGGTTTAAGGATCGATCAGATTTGATCGGATTGATTTGATTTGGGGTTTGAGTGAGGGTAATGGATTATATCTTCTTTTTGGGAATTTGTGGTGGGTGGATGATTTTACTGGATCGGAGTTCTGTTTTTAGAAAGGTGGATTGGATTAAATTAACCTCTTAAGGGATATTAATTTAAAAAGGATTAATTACTCAATTTTTAATTAATTAAAATGATTAATTAATTAAAGTAATTAATTAATCGAATTGAGTAGAGGATAAATTAAAATTAATTAATTAAAAATCAAAGAGAGTTTTAATTAATTAGAGAGAGAGAGAGAGAGAGAGAGAGAGAGAGAGAGAAAGACTAGTTGAAAATTCGATACTAACTCTTGGTGTTTTGAAATGAAAAATGGAAGAGCTATTTATAGGAAAATGAAGGTGGGTGGAAAGACCAAAAAGGATTGAAAAAGTAATATGGAACAGGGGCAAAAGGGTCATTTTCACACACAAGGGTATAGCTGCAAGGGGGGTCGCGGGTCCGTATCAGATCTGTGCGCGTCCCCATTAAAATCTCTCAGACGGCTTCCAGATAGACTGACGGATCTTCCGGAGAGGCTAGTGGATCCACTAACTCATCCAGTGGCTTTGACACATCATACTGACGTGTCTGACATGAGTCATACGTGTCAGTGCGGACGCGCGAAAACATCTGCTGCTGTCACAAGCGCTTTGGTGCATCCATGGATGGGCTTTGCGACGGCCGCAAGGTTACCTCGTGGGCCCTACAGGTGGCCTGCAGATCCGTAGGCCTGCCTTACGGACGCCCAAGTGGCAGCGCGGCAGTGGAGTCCTCGGGTCAGTTTTCTGGGTTTTCAGGGTCTCCGGGGCTTTCAGGTCAGTTTTTGGGGTATTTTGAAGTCTGAAAAATTACCGGTCAGTGTCGGTAAATTCAAAATTAATTATCAGACAATTTGGCAATCAATTTTGAGAAAAATTCGGTCAATTTCGGGAAAGTGCTGTTTGGTATAGAAAGTCTGGTCAGGATTGAAAAAGTAATTTCGGTCTGTGTTGAAAAATTTAAATCGTTTACCTTTCGAGGGCGCTGCCGCCTTGACCCCTGCTCGCTAACCGGCTAGCGGGACCGTCGTAACGGCTCTGCGTAGCGCACTAAATTTAGCAAGTGTCAAGCTGCGGCAGCATCATGAGAGTGCAAAATTGAGGGTTCACAGTTTTCCCTTCATCAGAATTGTCTTGTCTGTAAGGTGATTCTAATGATAGTGAACCCGGGAGAAGGGATGGTACAGGGAACCAAAGTGATGTCTAGGTCAATGTTTGGACATGATGTTTGGATGAAAGACAGGGTAGAAAAGGAAGATGGCAAAAGGAACCACATTAATGTTTACGCAATTGTTCCTAAACATTTATGGGTGGAGAATGTGACTGAGTTTGAGAAATAGATGGGAGAATGGACCACGGGGATGTTTAAGTAATCGTTCCTAAACATTCATGGGTGGAAACTTGATTTGATAAATGGAAGAGAAAAGAGTAACCAAAGGGATAGTTATCACGGTCAAAATCGGATGAAAGATTGTTACCACTATCAAGGTCAGGTGAAGG
Organism: Vernicia montana; assembly: GCA_949750685.1. Classification (NCBI taxonomy): domain Eukaryota; kingdom Viridiplantae; phylum Streptophyta; class Magnoliopsida; order Malpighiales; family Euphorbiaceae; genus Vernicia; species Vernicia montana. Next base: position 6,961 of record CATKHJ010211867.1, on the reverse strand, counting down.
ATGACTGCTTAGCTTGGAAGCATAGTTAAAATGGTACCACGGTCAGAATCGAGCGAAAGATTGTTACCACAATCAGGGTCGGGTGAAAGGTGGTTACCAACAGTCAGGATCGGGTGAAGGACAACTGCTTAGCTTGGAAGCATAGTCAGAATGGTACCGAAGTTTGAATTGGGTGGATGATTGTTGATTTGCTTAAAGGAGACTAAGCTCTATGCATAGGTTAACAGTTACTCGAAAGGGGACCTTGCTCTATGCAAAAGTTGTCAGAAAAGGGGGACTTTACTCTGTGCAATGATTGTTTGGAAAGGGAAATCTTGCTCTGTGCAAAAGTTGTTTGAAAAAGGAAGACCTTGCTCTGTGCAAAGGTTGTCTGTTGATTGAAAGACATGAGTCTTGAAGGCTATCTTGGTATTGTCTAAAGATGAGAATGTTCTTATGAACTGAGCATTTGGACCACTGAAAGGTCGATATAAACCATTGTGGCATTACGAAAGGGGTAATTGTTTTGAAAAGTGCCAGTCAAATTTGAAAAGGTGTCTAATTTGAGAGGGTTTCAGTCAGCTTTGTGAATATGTCATTCAGCTTTAAGAAAGTATAGATCAGTTTCGGAAAGATGTTAGTCATCTTTAAAGAGGAAAGGCCATTAGCTTGACTTATGCATGATGGTGTATGATTACGGATGATCGCACATACATGTATGTTTGTGCATAGATGATGCATGTTCATGCATGCATTTTTTGGGATTCATGGACCTTTTGCTTAACTTGATGATGCATGTAATGGATGATTGCTTTGATGCAAAAAGGGTGGATTTTCAACTTATACTCTGTGTATAAGTGCAATTTTCATGTGATTCTTTGCATCCATGAAGCTGTATTTCAACCTACTATATGCATTTATGGACCAAGAAACTCGAGAAGGTGGAGATGATTAATTTGTGTAGATATGGTATTGTATCGATGGTGACTTTATAGGGAGTGTGGGTCGATTGAGATTTTTTGAGGGCTTACTTTAGGTCTTGGGACTCGGTGGCGCGTGTTTTTCATTTTGGTGTTGCTATGGAGGAACTGTGCCCCACTTTCAAAGAGTTCAACACCATACTCGGCTGCGATTCGAAGGAAGTCCTGGTGGTACCAGAGTTCAGAGTTAGGCATTTTTGAACTTTTCAGGAGTTTCTAGATCTGCCCCCAGGATGTTGCTAGCCGGATGGTCGTTAATGGTCGGGTGAATCTGACCACTGTGATCGAGGAGTTTCAGGACCCCGGTGACTTTGGAGACTTGAGGAGGCAGAGGCTTAGGATAAGGGCTCTGGTTTTTTGTTTGATTGTTGGGTATCTATTTTTCTGTTCTACTGGCTGGAGTGATGTTGGAGTAGTGGGTTTGGCCCTTTAGAGGGGGCAAAGCCATATTAAGGATGGGACTGTTTTGGCTTGAGATTGTTTGGCCAGTTGAGAGAGAGTGTTAGGCTATTTTGCTGAGGGAGATTGAGGATGACACTACAGAGGAAGGGGAGATTGTTATAGGAGAGACAGAGAGAGTGACTCGACCTTCGAAGGAGACTGAAGGAGCTATTGAGGGTTTGACACTACAGTTTACATTGGTAACTCAGATTGCAGTGGCAATGACGGAGAAGATTGTGACTGCAGTGAGGAGACAAAGTGACACTACAATGGTGGTTTAGAGGAGGATTGCTGCGACTAGCGTAAAGAGGAGGACTGTTGTTTTTAGGGTTCAGAGGAGGATTTCAGCTACAGCAATAGGGTCTGGTTCCCAAGCTACTACTATACAGATGAGAATTTCTGGGAGCAGTTTTGGAGCTGCTGACATTCGGGGTAGGCTTTTTGATATGATTATGGGGAGCAGCTTTGGATCTGCTAGTACTTCTACTAATGCACCGAACGGAGCTATGGAGACTAGGAGGATGAATGTGACCATTTAGGAGATTGTGGTGGACTCCGATTCTGACAAGAGCACAAGAGATGTGCACCCTAGGAGGAAAAGGAGGATTGGCTAGACTATGACTTCAGACATGATGATGACACTTGTTTTTGTCTTGTAGTTGTTTAGGATTTGCTGCCAGTTTGCTGTGTTTGCGCATGCCTGCAAGCTGATGTGACTACACAATACGAGATAAGCCATAGATGATATTGGAAATGATATCCTTTTATTATTATTATTATTATTATTATTATTATTATTATTATTTTGCTCTAATTTTTGCCTAAGCCTCCCTTACAGGTTTTCAACTAAGCGAGCACTTCTCATTTATTTATTTATTGGCTCTAATTTTTGCCTAAGCCGCCCTTTCGGGTTTTCAGCTTAGCGAGCATTTTCTTTTTATTCATTTTCTTTTTTTTTGTTTAGGCAAAAGAATCAAGTGAATGATGCATTAGGCATAGAGGAAATGAGAATGAGATGTTTTGTCATATGAACAAAAGTGTTTTGTATTATGATTTGGACCGCGCTCGAGTTGGGCTACTTACGTATCCTTTACATCATTTTTCTATCTTTTTTTTTTCTTTTTAGGGAGAATCAGGTCCACGTAGTTCTGATTTGAGTGCACTGAAGATAGAGAATCTAACTGCAGACACTACTTTCAAACAAAGTATATCTTTAGTTGGTCAAGGTTGTAAGAGTTAGTGAACTGGTTCTCATCCACGTCTATGAGAATGGTGCCTCCGCTGGATAGGATCTTCTTGAGCAGGTATGGCCCAGCCCAGTTTGGTATGAACTTTTCTCTTGGATCGTGCACAGGAGCTCGGATCTCTTTTAAGACAAGATTCCCTTCTTGCAAACCTCTATCTTTCACTTTTTGTTTAAGTGTCTGGCTAGCTTCTATGGGTAACAAAGTATCCATTCTCTTTTCATCGATGGCATTTAGCTGGTCATGACACCCTCTGATCCACTTTGCTTTCTTTTTTTTCACAGCATTTGCTTAACAGGCTTCATGTGTGTGTAGGCCAGAATCTTGTGAATCGCGATGCTTGGGTCTACCATGTCCTTGGGTTCCACGCAAAATAGTCCAAGAAACCACGAGCCTTTCGATTAATGCTTGTCTGTCATGATATGAAGATACAATTCATGCAACTTTTTATTTTTCCTTTGTGCTTAATTAATTGATTCTTTGCCTTTTTTATTTTCATTTTTTTTTATTTCATTTTCATTTTCAGATGTCCTATTCAATGATGAATCAGAAGAAGTGGAACAAAATAGAAGGTTCAAACTTTTCATTACTGATAAAATTCCCATCATTATGGGTTACATTAAAGGATAAGCCTAGAAGACAAAATACAGACTCAGAAAAAGCAAGACTCGACAGACTCGAATTCAAAAGTAGACTCAAAATCCTTGGATGGACTCAGGGGACTCAAACATGGACTTAGAGGACTCAAACATAGACTCAATAGACTCAAAGAACTCAGACATAGACTCAGAGGACTTGGATATAGCAGGGCTGGCACCCTTCTAAAAGTACCAATTATTGGGTGGAGCTTGAGATGGTTGGATGAGCTCAGTGGTTCGAAAGAGGATTGGTGGAAGTATTAGGCTTTAGCTTGGGGGCAATGATGTATGCATTGTCGATAAGGTCCTGAATTATGTGTCTCAGGGCTTTACATGAGTCGGTCTTGTGCCCTGCTTCTCGGTGATAATCACAATGCTCGTTAACATTGTAGCCTCTGGGTAAGGGGTTTGGAGGAGCTCGTGGTTCATGGGGCTTAACTAGATGAGCCTCTAGGGCTTTCTTGTAAACAACTCTGAGGGGTATGTCTAGCTCAAAGAAAGTTCTCCTTAACTCTAACCTCATATGCTGGTGATAAGAGACAGCATTTACGTCCCCTCCTCTTTGAGTGGTGGAGTTGGTGGCTTTAGTGGTGTAATTGATGTTCTTGTGATATCTCGAACTAAAGGATTCATCCTGATTGGATCAAATCCTCGATCTTGGTGGTAGCGGCGATGAGAGCCCTGAAGTTTGGGAGATATTGAGTTTGTGGATGAGCCTGGTATTGGGGGAGGAGGTTCTTGACAATGATGTCAATTTGCTCTATTTCAAATGGGCGGTTCACCATTTGCGCTGCTTTGCACCTCCACCTTGTAAGGAACGTAGTGAAGGACTCTTCTAATCTCTGTTTGGTGGTTTTTAGATCCCGGCGGGTGACATCCATCCACCTCAATATTGTAGTGGTATTGTTTTATAAATGCGTTGCATATGTCATCCTAACTTTTCTTGTGGTTCTGGTCGAGATCTAACAACCATTTGACAGTAACCCCGGTTAGAGATTGTTGGAATAACTGAGCAAGAAGCTCGCCATCCACTCCAAATGGTCTCATGACACCCATATACATTTTGAGATGAGTCTTGGAGCATATGGTGCCATTAAACTTATCCATGACTGGCATTTTGAACTTGGGTGGAACCCTCACATTCGGGAAGAGAGCTAGAGAGTCAACATCTATCATATCCTCATGTGTCTTGATGTTTTTGAGAGTTCTCTCCATAGCCTCGAATTTTTCCAATAGTTTCTTAGCTTCGAGAAAGCTAGAGAAGTTCCCACCTTGAAAAACATTCATAGTGGGGGAGGGGGCAGTGGCATTTAAGTCCAAAGCAGGAGAAGTAGGGGTGTTAGGAGCCTTTCTTTTATCAGTTAGATCGATAATGGGAGGAGTGAAAGTAGAAGCATAGCTTGTACAGGCCTAAGTGGAAGTGGGCTCGGTACGAGCAAGAGCAGTGGTGGCATTGGTCATCTCCCTGATCTGGTTGAGGATGGACTGATGTTGGGTGTTAAGGGCATTAGTGAAGTTGGCAGATTGGGTGCTGAGAGCATTGGTGAATGAATAGGCTTGAGTTTTGAGTGCGGTTTGGAAAGTTTCTTCTTGTTTCTTGAAGAGGCTGGCAAAAAAGGCGTTCATAGCATCTTGATCAAAGGTGTTGCCCATTGGTACCTGTGAACCCTTAATTTTTCACCCCCTACATGTGGTTAGATCTAAAAAACCTTTGGCGAAAGTGTGACGATGAACCGGAAGAAGAACGGACGAAAACAGGCCCAAAAACCGAAAGTGGCACTGCGATTGCCGCAGGACAGCCTTGCTGTACCGCAGAGCCTGCTTGCGATTGCCGCAGGTGGCTCCTGCGATACCGCAAAGCCAGCTTATGGCAACATTTTGTTGCCGCAGGAGGCCTCTGCAGTACCGCAGAGCCCTTGTGTGGCACCAAACACATCGAAATTCTCCCAAAATCATCCCTAAACCCTTCCATTATATATTCAGGCCTCCCAACTCATTATTCTTTACCTGAGGATCACTGCTAAATCCCTTGGCTTGCTTGATTAGCCTTTGTATCAAGCAAGCCATCCCCCTAAAGCTTGGTGCGCCAAAGAACGAGCTTCCTAGTTTTAAAATTTTCTTTTCTTTTTCTTTTCTTTTTTGTTTTGTTACTGCTCCTTGCTTTGCAAAGCAAATTGAGTTGCGACTTCCCGAGCCGACCCTTTCCTCGTCATCCGAGGCAAGTTCCCCACCGTCCGAGGCAAACACACCGCCAAGTCTCCAAAGTCGCTCAAGCGCAAGATAAGCTTCTTTTCCTTTTCTTTCTTTATTTAATTTATTTTTTCCTTATTGGGATTAGTCTTTTTATTTATTTATTTTTTCCTCCTTGGGATTATTCTCTTCTTTTTCTTTGGGCACCTTGCCTAATTATTTTTCTCTCTTAATTGATTCACTTAGATTAATTAATTAAAATCTGAAATAATTAATTCGATATGGTAATCAATTAAAATCAATCAATCAATCAACTTAATCAATCAATCAAAACATGATAAAGTGGTTTAACTAAACAAACCCCTTCGCAAGGAGGGAGAACTGCGTGAGTTTTGATTCCCATTCAAAGGGATAAGCAGGCATGCTTGGTCCAAGCATCAAATCTCATTAAAATTAACCAACTTCTCCCCTCATTACCTTCTTCACTTTAATTTAATTTCTTTTGTTACATTGATTCTATTAGGATTAGTTTGAGGAATGTGTGACTTCCCTAGAACCCATAAGGGTTAGAGGAGGTATTCCCTAATTTGGATTTTTATTGTAATTTTAACTTCTTTATCTTTCTTTATTATTTATTTCTTTTATTTACATAATCATGCATTTGTTATATTGTATATAATTTATGAAATCAATTTTAAGTCACTTCTATATTAATTGCCAAGCTTAATTAATTAAAATTAATTAAAAACCTAGTCCTTGAATCCTCTTTGGTTTCGAGGCTAGTGATCTTTTTTCCTTTGGGATATAATTGGAGTCAAAATGGGTTTTTACCTTATATTTTTCCAAATAAAAATAAAGTAAGGTGGCGACTCTAAAACACTTTTCAAAATCAATCCATCTGAGCTCGAGGGCTTCATCGTGAGTTCAAACCCAAATGAGCATTTCGATTCCCTCTTAGCGGATCGAATCGGTACTCGGGTGAGACCTCACAGTTGGCGACTCCACTAGGGACCACCTTCTTTTTAATAAAAGAAAATAAGAGGACTACTAATTGGTTAAAAAGTTTGGCTTTTAATATAGTTGTGACTTTCATGCATCACTTGCATAGGTTCTTTGCCTCCAAACCTAGTTCTAGGAAAACAATAGATAGTGAGTAGCATCGAGTGGGCAACCTTTCTTAGGTTTGCTTGCTGATAGTGAAATCATTCACCCCGCGATGAATCCTTTGATCCTTTCAAAGGTGTAACGAGCATGCACATACTGTTGGACCCACGCGAGGCTCCTTGACTCACATGTGGTTAGGTATATCACTGCTCTAGTGTGACGGGTATCCAATTCTAAGCCATCTTTACCCTTTCATGTAGTGAACCTAGAACCTGACCTTAGGTTGTATGTACCATAATCAAAGTCTTGCACAATTGCATCTTCATGAAATATTTTTCTCATGCATATCATGCATTCATAATGTATAACAAAGCAAGCATTCATC
>CATKHJ010211856.1:0-11553 GCA_949750685.1 Vernicia montana | reverse complement strand
TGTTGCTCCTACCAGTGATTTAACCCATAACCCCACATCACCAATCTCAAACACCAATGCTATCCTAGCCTCTAATATGCCATCAATCCCAAACACTGACCTGTCCTTTTCTTTGAATCCTTTTCAAAGTAAGGAAAATCCTACCTCACCAACTATTGAGAAAGCCTTAAAGCGTGATGCCCCAGAACAGAGTCCCACAGTGGGAAAAAGGAGCAAGAATGGTGACACCTACACTCCCCTCATCTTCACCGAATGCGAGAGTACAGAGGAAGCTACCAGAGCCTTCCAGCGTCCCCTAGAGTTGAGGTATAAGACTTATACTGATTTGCAAGTACCTTTGGCATTTGTTTACAAAAAAGCATTAGAAGCCAAGATAATCAAGCCCATAGAGCCAAGAGCACCCCCAAATCCTCTACCCAAGAATTACAATCCTAGTAAGTATTGTGAGTATCACCAAGGAGCTGGCCATAAAACTGATACGTGCAGAGCTCTAAGGAATTGAATCCAAGACCTCATTAATACTAGAGACATCATTGTTCCCTAGCCAGAGCCCAAACACTTCCACCAATCCACCACCAGACCACCAAGTCAACTTTATCACCACCTCTGACCTTGAAGTTGATCCTATCTCTTTGATTCGATTGGCTTCTGATTTTTGCCATACCTGAGCAACTTGGTTGAAGAGATTAATGTCAAACCCTGAAGCGACAAAATGGGGACTGGTTCTAATTTATTGGAGTTTTGATTGGAGCACTCACTGGTTAAATTTGATGTTTGAAAAATAAGCTAAAACGGGTATGGTTCTGGACTATTGAAGTTGTAATCGGTTTCATATGTGGGTTCAGTAATATTTTCTTTTTATTGCATTCTATGTTTCTTTTTTCCAATTTAATTTTTAAATAAAATTAATTGGTTTTTATATTCTATATATTGAATATTGCATCCATGCATTTTAGCTTGCAAAGAGATTCATTCAACGACTAGAGGATGGGTTCCCATCTCCAGTTGTGAATCCTAGGGCAAACTGAAATCCCCTCCCTATGACGAGTTGCCGTGCAGAGAGGGTGGTGGCCCCTGTATCCAAAAATTTATTTAGTTTAAAGATTAAATTAATTGAAAAAAGAAAATTGGAAAACTCTAATTTGATTTGGGCTAAATTTAAAATTAATGAACCAAAATTGCAAATTTGTGTTCTTTTCAAGTTCTCTGTTTCTCTATACTTTGAACCATCAATTTGTTGATTTTAATTTTGTTTCTGAAATGAGAGTTAGGTCTGTGATTAAAAAGGATGTTGGATCAAGTGTTATAAGTGTATATTGATTCTCTTAAAAATTTTGGATCGGATGACATGTTGATTGTTCTTTTCTTTGTTTGGTTTTGCTAGATATTTAAAAAAAATGGATAAAAATAATGGTTTGTGGATTAAAAATATGGGTCTGTTTTCATGATAGGTTGTTTTATTTTGGTTTATGTTTGATTCTATTTGATTGTTTAAAGTAATTGAGGTTATTCTTGTTTTGATTGAATCTGTAAGGATCTGTTTGGTTTGGTTATTGAATGATGAGAATGTCGCGACCTGACTTTTGAGCCGTGACGGTCCTAGGGCATGGGTAGGCGTAAGGCCATCGAAGACCCATAGAACTCATTCCCATACTATAACCAATCAATATATAACTATTTCCATATCAGAACCTGAAACACATTACTATAACCATTCCACATCATCCATACATTAAATGTATGCCATTAATACAATACGATAATTTATCATATATTATAGTCCCAAATGAACTACAGAAAGAATATAATCTAAAACATCTCAATATCACAATGACCATGGAACTCTAGACTTGTCTCTTGGAGATACATACTCATTATGATATAATCAAAATGAACAAAATGAATACGGACAGAGTAATCCTCAAGCAATGAGATGAAACTTGAGTTTTTACCTTGTCTCAACCTCTATAGCACCTGAAAAAGATAAACCACTAAGGGGTGAGATATAAATCTCAGTGAACACATAATATCAACATGTTATGCCGGCTAGATACAATGAAGAATATATGAATAAAATAACTTTAATGCTTTTAGACAATATAATCAATTTGGTAATTGAATTCATCACAATAGGGTTCATTTATGAAACCAATAAATGGAATTCAAAGTATAGCAATTGAACACAATTTACTCTATTTTAGCAGAAATCATATATTTGAGAATGGTATGATCTCATTCACATTTAGATCAAGTGTCAGCAAATTCTTCGCACACTCATAAAGATTCGAGCGAGAGACTGATCAAGTCTCTCGGCTAGGATCACCTTTCCCAGCTAAGGCGGATACACTATCCCTATCCATCGGGCCTTCTTTACCATGTGCACATGACTAATGTATACCCCACATCAGATGGGGATTTCTGTTTTAACCAATTTATCACATTTATACAATTGAACGTATTATGGATTCAAATAAACTATGGTACTCATCAATGAATAAAGTTTCAATGTACCATCTTTATATCAATATACGGTAGACCAAAGGTCTTAATAAATGTTTCAACATATTTGGTTCATGGATAGATATCAATGGAACATGAGTTTAATCAAGTAATCAAATTAATATTATGAATGAATGGTTATACAATGGGATAATGCCCATAACACACTGATCATCATGTACTCACCCTAGGACTCCTTTGCTCCTAAATCAACACAAGTAGAAATGATGATCATAAATGTTTCAACATATTTGGTTCATGGATAGATATCAATGGAACATGAGTTCAATCAAGTAATCAAATTAATATTATGAATGAATGGTTATACAATGGGATAATGCCCATAACACATTGATCATCATGTACTCACCTTAGGACTCCTTTGCTCCTAAATCAACACAAGTAGAAATGATGATCACCCGGTTCCTCTTGTACTTGATCTTTAGGTTCTACAAGAACCATTTCAATTAATCACAACTTAGATCATCATCTCATACTTATCTTATAGAACCAAATCACATTCTAATCCCATACTTCTAGTTCTATACTTAGCATACGATTACTATCAATACAATCTATGAAACATTACATGTCATGACATCTCATACACATACTTTCACTATTGGGTCGATTAGACCTTGGATTAATGTCCAATTCCTTCAATTATACTCCACATTGATCATATATGATAAGTTATCATACCAATCATTGAAATAAAAGCATGCTGAAATTGGGCATGCACAATTGGTATGCCCAAAAGGTACGCCTGTACTCTAAGAAATCCAAGCAGAAACAATGGTACGCCCAGCAATACGAGTGTACCCTTATCCATACCCAATTCTGGGTTGAATTTCTAGCAAAATCCCCCAAAATTCTTGAGAAGAAAACACCCAATTCAAACCTAAAGCCAAATTACTACCAAAACATGTCATGAATACAAAGTTAATCTCATTTTATCAACCAAAACTTAGATCAACCAAGGAATCTTAAAAACCTATTTTTTTTTATCAAACCCATTATCACCAAAATGAGAGATCTTGAAACCCATTTTTAAAAATCATATCACATACTCAACACTTCTCAAATCATGCTTACAAACCATCATTTATATGCATTTCTCAAAGAAAATTCTTTTTCTAGAAACCCATTTGGGTAAATCTCAAGGAAAGGAAGAAAAAGAAAGATTTCAAATCACAAACAAGTAAAACATCATTAAATGAAGAAAAGACTTTAGATTTTAGATTTTTACCTTTGAATCTTCCTTTTTAATAGTGATCTCTCTTGACCAAGGAAGAAAATGAAGAAAAGAAGAGGAAGAAAAGTTGAGAGGGTTTTTTTTTTTTTTTTTTTTTTTTTTTGTGATCTTGAAAGTTTTTGAGAGAAAATGGGAAAAGATGATAGCTTTTTCTTTTATGGTTGACTTAGATTTGAATGGTTATGATTTAATCTTTGAATAATGAATGGCTAGGAGTGAATGGCTTCTAAGAGAAGGCTTGTATTTTCTATTTAAATTATTTAATATCGAATGAAAATAAGATGATGTAAATGGTCTAGGTTCATTGAACCTTGCTATAGGTAAGAAGACATAATATATAACTATATATAATGGTGTTAGTAGAAAATAGGACCCACTTCCCACTAACCTATTTCTAGCATAATAGAAATCATTTTGGCTCAATTTTTCCCCACCATTTCATCACCATGGCCAGCCACTATAGGGACTTGGTTAGCCCATCACTTAGCCACATGATAATCTTTTAACAGCATGCACATATTCATATTCACATACTTATAGAATTTAATCATAAATTCAGTAATCAATTTCACATGTAATAATATAGAATTTAACTTTCTAAGAGTATAAGCATGAAATCTAATTCATTCTTATGTAAATCAATTTGTTTAAGGCCTAGGGTGTTACAGACAATCGTTTGCTTGATTTTATTTTTCTTTTTATATATGGTCTTTGGTTGATAATTTCAGTTTCTTGATTTGAATCGGAATAGGTGTTCATGTTAACTGGCTTGAATATGACTAGTAGTTTAATTTCTTTTGAATGAATTCATTAATTTGTGCTAGAAAATTGGAGAAATTTTGGTTGAATTTGAATCAAAAAGCTCTTAATAAATTATTATTATTATTATTTTCTTTCGCAATCTTTGAAATTAGTTTGGGGTTTAGTTGTTTTGGCATTAATCAATAAGAGTTTGCTTGAATTGAATTTTTGCATTTGGAATAGTATATCAGATGTCTTGTTTTGGTAACTTTAGTGATAAGTTTGATATTGGAACAAGAGACAGTGTACACTTTGATTCATATACATTGAATATTTCGATTGAATCTTGTTTTCATTTTTAGGTTCATGAAATATGAGCGTTTGTTTGTTTGGTGAGATATTGAGAAAATTAGTCTTTAGGCTTGATTTGAAAGTTAAAATTGATGTACATAAATGGTCAGATTATGAATCTTCTATGATTTTAAAAATTGATCTCATATATCAAGCATGAATCAAGAATTTGGTTAGAGGCAATTTGGTTTTGTCATAGTGCTCTGGGCTTATTTATTTGAATTATAAATATGGCTTCAATTTTTAATTTTATGAAAAAAAAAATAAACTGAAAATATATATTTTTTTTATTTATTTCTATTGAATGAAGGATGAAATTTAAATTAAAAGTGAATTTGAAATATAATATTTTGTTTAATTTTTCATTATATTTAAAAAAAAAAAAGAAAGATTTATTTAGACATTCCCTTTAGTTAAATTAAACTTTGAAGCCTATAAAATAATAATAAATATTTCTTTATCTTTTAGGTCTTTCTTTTATATATATTTTCATATGTTTATATCCTTATGTTGATTTTTTTTAATTTTACTTGTGTTTGGTTATCATGTTGTTATCGTATAAAAAGTTTGTCCAGTCGATGATGATAACCAGATCCTGAAAAAATAAATAAATATAAGACGAAATTAATTTAATTACTGGTGGGGTAAATTAGAATTGATAGTTTGATTCGGTTTGGTTTGAAATCATGATATTTACAAAAAAAGGTAAACTAAATTTGATAAGCATTTATGTTGATTGAATTGATTTCGAACCATGAATTAAATTTATTCAATTCTATTTTGCAACCAGAGTTAAATTATTTTTCTTTTCTTTCTGAAACGTTAAATACTTGAGCCCACTATTTAAAAAATAAATTTTTCCTTTTGAGGTGTATGTTTCAATTCTTCTATGATTATATGCTTGCCATGCCTATGTTTGATAACTGCAGGTTTATTTATTGAAAGAAGACATTATTAAATACAAGATTGAATCTGAAGATTTTTTAGGATCCTAGGATATTCTTTGTTTGTATTGTTTCTATATCTTTGTAATTTGATGAATTAATAATTTTGTAATTTTTATTAACCATATATTTTTTTATTATCTATGTAATACACTTTAGTACTTCAAAACTATTACTTTTACTTGTAATATACTTTTTTATTTTGTAAATATATTTCTATTGGTCTTTTATATTTCTATTGGTCTTTGTTATTTGTTATTTTTCTTTCTGTTACTACATGATTGCTGGTATAATATAACAAATTCACTCTAATAAGCCCAAATCAAATTTAGATTTCCATTTTCTCAATTAATCTCATTTTCACACATTTCAAATAAAAGGGATTCAATTTTACCATAAACAAAATAAATAATTTTTCATTCTTTGGTTAAATTGAAAATTAACATAAATGCACTAAATAAATAATAAGAGATAAATCTTTCAAGGCCAATTTAATATTTTGAAAATTAATGCATATGGTGCCTAACACCTTCCTTATGCATCTGTGACTCCCGAACCCGAGTTTTGGTTTAACAGACCAATTCTTAAAGATTTTCAACTGAGCCTTTTAAAACAAATCAATAGGTGGCGACTTCATTTTTATTTTTAATTATTTTCTTTTATTTTTCGCCATTCTCATTGCGGCATTCAAAAATGTTGTTACACCTAGGATTTCTAATTAACAGAATTTGATCGATACGTAAATTAGGATCTTTTTGGATTTTATTTCATTCATTTACATTTCCCTGATCATTCTATTTAAGCATCCATTGCATCAAATTGGTGAAGTTGAATGCCCTAGAAGCCTTTCAAATTGATTGCATTCTTTCATTTCCATTCATTCTCTAAGAAATTATTATTATAACTTTTAGTCATCATTTCGACTTCACAATGCCTTCAAGCAAACAATTGAATTAGAGTGTTTAGGATTTACTTTAATTTTACGTTAATTGAAATTTAAATTAAGCATTCCATTTTCTATCCTTCTTGAGAGAGACGACCTTGGGTGCTCATTCTAGCTATTTACACCTCGTATACTTGTGAGTAGTGGCCTTAAAAGGGTATAATTTGGACATAACAATTAATAAATTCCTCCCAGAGAGTGTAAGGGAGGCGAGGGCAATGGAGTTCGAAAGGTTGGTACATACTCTAGACATGTATGTATCTGAATATATAAAGAAGTTCAGTCAATTGAGCAAGTTCGGCCCAGCCCTAGTGCCTAATGAAACGGCTCGGATTCAGTGCTTTTGAAGAGGATTAATCGCTGGCTGCCCATGAATTCGAATCCTTCTCTAAGATAGTGTATAAGGCAAGGGTAATTGAGAATCAAGAGATGGAAGTAAAGGCAGTTAGAAAGCAACAAAAAAAGGTCAGGATAGGAATTTCACACAAGCTAGGTCGGGATAATAGTGGAGTGAGGAGCATGGACATTTCTTGTCAGTCCGCCCCTCAAGTCAGTTCTTGGGAACACACAAGAAGATCCCAATCGAGGCCAATTCCTCCTTGATCTACTTCTCATATGAGCCTTGGCATAACAAATTTGACACCTCTGAGGACTCTAGTTCCTTACTACTCTTTTTGTGGAAAGTCGCACCGAGGTCAGTGCTTGAGGGAAATAGGTGCTTGTTTTGGTTGAGAACAAGCAGGACACTTTGTGAAGGACTATCCATAAGTTGCATCAGCTGGAAGACCCTAAGCTTCTCAGTCTACGGTCCAGATGGAAAAAGGTGGAAATATTATAATGCAGGCTGGACGAGGAAGTATGGGAAGAGGTAACGAGGTTGGCCATGGAACATGTTAAGTTTTAAGATAAGTTCCTATGGGATGAGGATGAGGGAGAGTCTTCACTCTGACCCAACAGGAGGCACATGCCTTGAAAACAGTTGTAACAGGTACACTCTCTATCCAAACTATTAATGCTAAGGTACTTTTTGACTCGGGAGCTATCCATTCCTTTGTATTTTCTCACTTTACAATGAAGTTACCAATGGCAAGCAAACTATTTGAGGACCCATTAGTTGTATCTACACCATTAAAAAAGGAGATAAAGGTCCATAGTGTTTTCTCCTCGTGTATGGTAAACATAAACGATAGAGAGCTCGAGATAGACTTGGTGGAACTACCAATGTTGGAATTTGACGTTATTTTAGGCATGGACTGGTTGTCCAAGCATTATGCTACCATAGATTGCCGAGGAAAAAGAATTGTATTTAAGTTGCCTTTAGGGGATGAGTTTGAGTATCAAAGGGAAAGGAGCGATGTACCCTATAATCTAATATCTGCCATCGTGGCATGGAGACTGTTGCAAAGAGGATGCCAAAGGTATTTGGCTTATGTCAGGGATATCGAGTATGAGGTAAAGGGATTGGAACATATTCCAATTGTTAATGAATATATGAATGTGTTTCCTAAAAAGCTACTTGGATTACCACCAGAAAGGGAAATTGAATTCAATGTTGAGGTACTACTAGGGACGAATCCAATCTCTATTCTTCCTTATCGAATGGCACTAGTAGAATTAAAAGAATTAAAGGAACAATTGCAAGATTTATTTGATAAAGGGTTCATTCATCCTAGCAGCTCACCTTGGGGTGTGCTAGTACTGTTTGTAAATAAGAAAGATAACTCTATGAGATTGTGCATTGACTGTAGATAGCTCAACAAGGTAACTATTCAGTACAAGTATCCCCTTCCTTCAGTTGATGATCTGTTTGACCAGGTACAAGGAGCGAGCCACTTCTTAAAGATAGATTTGAGATTAGGCTATCACTGGTTGAGGATCAGAAAGGAGGACATACCTAAAATAGTATTCCAAACTCGATATGGACATTACAAGTTTATAGTACTACCCTTCGGACTAACGAATGCATCAGCCGCTTTCATGGATTTAATGAACATAGTATTCAAATCCTTTTTGGACAAGTTTGTCATTGTATTTATAGATGACATTCTAGTGTATTCGAAGAGCACGGAGAGCATCTTCACTTGGTATTGTAAACTTTGAGAGAACATCAACTGTATGCCAAGCTTTCCAAATGCGAGTCTTGGCTCAATAGTGTCAGTTTCTTGAGGCATATGATTATTAAAGAACTTTAAGTGGATCCGAAGAAGATAGAAGCTATTTTAGATTGGCCTTGCCCCACTAGTGTAACTGAAATAAGAAGTTTCTTAGGCTTGGCAGGGTATTATAGAAGATTCATTAAGAGTTTTTTGAGCATAGCAGCCCCTTTGACCAAGCTCACTCAGAAATAAGTAAAATTTCAATAGTCATACAAATGCGAGAAGAGCTTCCAAAGGCTCAAGACATGTCTCACTTCGGCACCTATTTTAGTTTTGCCTTCAAATGAAGGAGGATTAGCAATTTATTGTGATGTCTCATAAATTGGACTTGGTTGTGTGTTGATGCAAAATGGCAAGGTAATTGTGTATGCTTTAAGATAGTTAAGGAAGCATGAGTTGAATTATCCAACTCATGATCTTGAAATGGCAGCGGTGGTTTTCGCTCTGAAAATTTGGAGACACTACCTATATAGGGAGAAGTGTTAGATATATACGGATCACAAAGCTTGAAATATATCTTCCACCAAAGGGATTTAAATCTTAGAAAGCAAAGATGGATAAAGTTAATTAAGGATTATGATTGTGATATCCTGTATCACCCAGGGAAGCAAATGTGGTGGCAGATGCATTGAGCATGAAGTCATCTGGAAGCTTAGCCCTCATCTAAGTATGTAGGAGACCCTTAGTGAAGGAGATACGAAGTTTATATTCTATTTGAAATATCAGACTCGGATTTCTTTTAGCACAACTCACGGTCAACCCACTCCTAATTGATAAAATTAAGGAAACCCAAGACAAGGATCCTTAATTTGTGAAACTAAAGAAGGATGTCAAGGCAGGGAGAGCTTCTAGATTCGTGGTTATGGATGGAGTTTTGAAACATGGATCGAAGCTATTTGTACTTGTCGTGGATAACTTAAGGGAACAAAAAATGAAGGAAGCACACTATGCCAATTATAATGTACATCCTGGTGCAACGAAGATGTACCGTGATGTTAAGCACACTTATTGGTGGAATGGGATAAAGAAAGATATAGCTGACTTTGTAGTGAAGTGCCTAACTTGCCAACAAGTTCGAACATCAAAGACCTTCTGGACTTTAGCAATTTCCCTTACCCGAATGAAAATGGGAGCGAGTCACAATGGACTTCTTCATTGCGTTGCCAAGGATATCGAGTGGGTATAACTTGATATGGGTAATTATGGATAGGATGACCAAGTCAGCCCATTTCTTGCCAGTCAAGACTACATATTAAACCTTGCGATATGCTTAACTGTATCTCAATGAAATAGTAAAGCTTCATGGTGTTCCAATTTTGATTATTTTTTATCAAGGAACTCAGTTCACATCAAGGTTCTAGCAGAAATTGCAAGAGTCTCTAGGCACTCAACTTGATTTAAGTACAACCTTTCATCCTCAAACGGATGGATAGTTTGAGAGAATCATCCAAACTCTTAAAGATATGTTAAGAATGTGTATCTTAGATTTTGGAGGGAGCTAGGATAATGATAAGTGCTTAATTGAATACACTCTACCCTTTGTTCTTAATGTATTTTATCCTTAAATTGAGTTTGATTTGTTTGTTTAGTGTTTTTCCAGAGTTATTTTATAGGAATTTTATGTTTTAGGTTGCCATAAATCAAAGTTATTAAAATCATGAAGATAGGACACGAATTCGAGGCATTTTGGGAGAGAATTAAAGAAAAGTTTTGAAGATTAAATGTAGAGTGGGTGTATTGACAGCTTTGGACACCTTGGAGTATTTTGAGCATAAATTGAGCTACAAATGTCCGATTGAGGCAATTTAGGTGTTGTTGGAAAGCTAAGAAAAATATCTAAAAAAGTTATGAAGAAGACAAAGCCTATATAAATTCCTTTCAAATGGTACTCCCAGAAATGTTATGGGCGTACCATTGAAATAGTGGCTTCAAGCTTTGGTACGCCCAAAAATGGTATGGGCGTACCATTTCAAGATGTGGGCGTATTGAGCTACTGTTTCTCAAGATTTGGTAAGTACATAAATGGTACGGGTGTACCACTAAAGATTTTGGGCGTACCTGGGCATATTTGGCCAATTTTCCGAGATAAAAACACCGAAAACTGAATTAAGAAAGAGAGCTTTTGGGAGTTCGAAACTCTAGCCTTGTGGCTAGGAATTTTAGGTTCCTCTAGGTTCTTAGATAGTTTAGGAAGTTTAATTTTAGAGAGATTGAATTGTAAATTAAGATTAAAGATCCATATTTGTATAGATTTGAAGTAGGAAATCAAGGATTGAAGGAGGAGATTTCTACACATCTTTCATGGATGGTTTGAGTTTTCTTATTTCTTCTCTCCTTTATTTTTCATCTTTAAATTCTATCATGAATTGATTGTATCCTATTTAGATATTGATGAACCCTAGTTATTGATTGAATGGATTGAATAATTTAAGTTTTAATTAATTTCATCTTTGATTGTTTTATTTCTATGATTAAAATCTTTTATTCTAATTAATAATTGCTAGCTTGTTAATTAGATTTAGTTTCCATGTTAATTGAGTAGAGATACCTTAATATGGATTGATCACTCATAGGGATTAAGGATTGATTGGGGTGCTAGAGATAGACCTACAAGATCCTTTGGTATATTATTCCTTGTTCTTAATGCATGAACTATTTGATTGT
>CATKHJ010211825.1:0-12834 GCA_949750685.1 Vernicia montana | reverse complement strand
TTCCCTTCCCGAAGCACAAATTATAATAATGGAGAACAAGAAATTCAAAGAAAACCAAAACCCTAACTCACCTCTTCAATAAATGCTTTAACAATGAAAGAAAGATTGAGTCCTTGTAACCCTGGATCTTTTAATTGAAGCAATAAAGGAAGTTCCTTAGCATTTAAGAAGTTAGGTTGGTGTTTCTCTTAAAGTTTTAGGGTTAGGGAGGAGTAAATAACTTTTATGAACTGAAATGGGGCTTAATTCTCTTTATATAGCCCGCTAAATCTGTCCAGCCCCGACATGATGAACGAGCGTTCATCTCATCTACCTTAGATTACTATTCACACAGGGGCCTTCTGAACGAGTGTTCAACAATGTGAACGAGCGTTCACCTTCATGAATGAGCGTTCATGATCTGCGAAGGAACGTTCATCTCTCAGTCCTCAGTTTGCTACTGTTCACACAAAAGCCTTGTGAATGAGCGTTCAACAATGTGAATGAGCGTTCACACTTCAAAATCTTTAAAACCACTTATAATTCACCACATAAAGTCATAAACTCATCCCATAAGCCTCATTTCAATATAACACCCCACAAACATCATCATACACTTATCATATAACTCAGAGCTCATAAAAATACTAGATACACATCTAATAACTCATATAACGAATCAAGTGAATACGCACATGAACTTGGGGTATTACACATCCCAAAACCTTTTCCAATTTAAATTGAAACTATACCATTTGCACAAAAAACTAACAGGGGGCAATATCCAAAAATTTGAACACATTTTGCATAAGAAGTGAGAATTCAGAAGGCTATTGCCTGTTGCTCACCTACTGCAAATCTACAACGCATTTGAATTTCAACACAAACAGAACATCCAACAAATCCCATTAAATTTCAAAAAAAAAAAAAAAAAATCTCAGCAATCAAACAAAAAAAAAAAGAAACCATAAAAAGGGCAAATTAAACGGCAATAAGGAGAGAAGTGAAGTTAACCGAGAGCAACGAGTAGAAACACTCAACAACAATGATTGATGAAACATCAGAGAAGGTTTTGGGCTCACGAAGGAAGGAAGTGAGAGGTGAGTTTGAAAGGGGAGATCAAGAATGTTGGGCAATCATATCGAAAATCAGATCACGAATCTCTTTTCCTTAATTTGAAATAACTAGTTTAAATTAGGTATTTCATATTAGCAAGCACCCACACATGAGTAAAATTTATACAAAACAACCAATCTAACATACTAAATCAATTAAAACTTCCAATATTATATGAATTAGATGCCATACCAATTATAACCCAGATATTGATATTTTTCACATGAGTTCTTCGCTGTTATTACTACCCAAATGCCCAAGGGCTTGCAATTGGAGGTGTTTGACGATGGCTAGGCTTTTCCAAGTTTATCAACTTCAGTAGTGGTTGAGGCGCCAAGTTTGGTTGATTTTCTAAAATTAAATCTGAAGACCTTCGCCTTCAAGTTTTCGGTTTACTCTCACTTTATTTTTCTCTGGAATTATATGAGATATAAAAGCTTTTTTGCAGGAGCTAGTGTTAGGGAAGAATCTCTTCACCTTTACATCGATTGGAAGTTTTTAAGGTTTTCAATTTTGATGAGTTCAATAATAATGGAGGAAAGGAAAGGTTTATGGAAATATGGAAGCCGACTTGTTAATTTCACTGAAAGGAACAATCAAAATTTGGTTGAAAACTCATGAGTATCTCAATCTCTTCTTCCTCTCTCTTTCTTTTCTTGGTTTAATTTTGTTCTGGATAAATGATGAAGAGAAATAGAAAACTATACGGTAACAAAGTTAATGATTACTGATTTAATGGGTAACCAATTAGAAATTAGTTATTTTCAGTTAAAAATTGGCTATTTCAAACTCAAGTAAACTTTACTTGAGAAAATCTCAAGTAATGGTAGTAGACACCAGGACAAATTTGTTTTCCTAAATGTTTGCTTGCTGACTCATTGAATGTGAACCTATTTTTTGCTGACTATGCATTCAATTCTTGCTGAATATGCACTTCACTAATCAGAAGCACTCAATTGTATGTAATTAAAAATTTTAGACACTTGATTAAAAAAAAAAAAAAAGACATTGAGACACTAAAATGGTAAAAATTTAAAAATTCAAATACTATTCATATAATTTTACCTTCTTTTTTTTTCCAAAGTATAATTTTACCTTAACCAAATAAAATAATAAATAAATCATCATAATTACCTAATTAGATGATAAAAATCTAGGAAATGCAACTCCACAAGATCATGTCACTCGTAGTGAGACGCGTAAACCCTTATTACTCAAAAAATCTAATGATTCCGTGGCCACCACAACCACAAGTGCAGGCCATGCTTTCAACGGTCAATAAAAATGTACACGTGGACAAATTAAATAGATTCAAGCATGGGCCCCATTTTCTAAATTATATGAACTGTCTAAAATTTTCAGTTTCTTTTTATTTATTTATTTATTTATTTTGAGGTTGTGAATATTTTTTTTTTTCTAATCAAGTGTCTGGATGATCAATTTTCCTTCAATTAAGTGTATAATAACAAATTGTAATTGAAATTATAAAAATATAAATTTATTATATACAATAAATATTTTTTAAACTTATAAAATATAAATTTATAAAAAAAAGAAAAATAATTTTTCATTTATTTTCTATTTTCTCCAATTGAAGTGAGAGTTGAAGGTGTGGAAAAATTAATTTAGCTAAGATTTTATTTTTCATATTTTTTTAATATTGAGAAGAAAATTTAAATTTAAATATATTATTTAGATCTTATATATGTTTTACCATCAGATAATTTTTTTTTTTTTTATAAAATATGACAAGTCATAATTTTTTTAGGAAAGGAAAGTCATAGTTAATAATTGGTGACAAATTATTATAAAACAATTCATTATACATACTAAAATTTTTAATTTAATTTTTTAAGAAAATGCAGTTACCATATTTACATAATATTTTATTTTAAAATCATTAATTTCAATTTACTTGGTAACAATATAAAATTATGCCCGAATTTAGATGAATAAGTACAGTGGCAAAGGCGTAGTTTACTGAAATTCAAGGGGTTATAATTTTTCTTTCATCTTATAAAAATAAAATACAGATGACAATATAAAATAATAATTTCAGCAGAAGGACTTCTAAGAAATCCGCCCACCATCTCAGACTAAGACGAAACCATATATATCGCATACTCTCAATAATATATACAACAATCTCTCAGCTCTTCTCCAGAAATTTCTATCTTCTTTTCTTTAAGGTATCGTTATTGATGAGTTCTTGTTAATTTATACTTCAGTTGTTTTTTTTTTTTTTCTTTCTTGTAATATTTGATCTAAGTTTTTTGGAATTTTTTGCTTAATATTATTTGGGTGTGGGTTTTGCAGAGCTGTGAAGATGGAAGCAGCAACGGCTGCAACTGTTGTTCAATCTTCAATTGGGTTGTGTAGACCTTCGAGTTCTATTGGTAGATCAGTGTTTTTGGCGGCCAGTGGTCCTGATTTTGTGCGATTTTCTACCACATATCAATTCCCTGTTAAGGTATTTTGATTTCTTTTACTTTTAGTAATTTTTTTAAGTGATTTTTGTTTTCTGATCGGGTTTAGGGTTTAGGGATTTTTCTTTTTGGGTGAATTTATGTGTTTGATATCTCGTGTTTATAGTTGGGTTATGAGTTTAAGTTTTTTTTTTCTGTAAAATTAGATTTCTATTTTTTTTGGGAAAGAGAAGTTTCATGTAATTTATTGTAAGATTTTTTATTATTTTTTGAAATGGTAGATGATAATGTTTAGATATTATATTAGATGCTCAGAAGGTGTTTGATACCATTTCCCTTATTTATTTATTTTTCCGATGAATTGCAGCATTGTTCTTCAGTTTCATATGGAAAGTCGAGGCACAGGAGAGTGGGTTTTGGAAGTAGGAGATGTACAGTAGTGAGAGCTTCTTCTGCGTCGCCATCTTCTTCAGATTCTTCTGGGTCACTAGCTCCAATAGCTCCGCTTCAGTTGGAATCTCCAATTGGCCAGTTCTTGTCTCAAATCTTGTTAAGTCACCCACATCTTGTTCCAGCAGCAGTTGAGCAACAGCTTGAACAACTTCAAACGGATCGTGATGCAGAAAAAGAGAAGGAAGAGCCTTCTGTTACTGGCACTGACTTGGTATTGTACAGGTTAGTTGCATAATCTTTGTAACATAATTGTAGTGTGCAGTTCATATGTTTCATGCCAAGAATCTAATGATGGGTTTTTTAAATTATTAGGAGAATTGCTGAGGTGAAGGCTAATGAAAGGACAAAAGCTCTAGAAGAGATTTTGTATGCTTTGGTTGTGCAGAAATTTATGGATGCCAATGTTTCTTTGATACCCACAATAGCCCCTTCTTCTGCTGACACATTTGACCGTGTGGATACGTGGCCTGGCCAAGATGAGAAGCTTGAGAGACTTCACTCTCCTGAAGCATATGAGATGATTCAAAACCACCTCTCTCTCATTTTGGGAAACAAGGTTGGAGATTCAACGACTGTAGCACAGATAAGCAAATTAAGAGTTGGACAGGTCTATGCAGCATCAGTGATGTATGGGTACTTCCTCAAGCGTGTCGATCAGAGGTTTCAGCTTGAAAAGACAATGAAAATCCTTCCGAATGCAATGGATGAGGGAGATACTAATATTCAAGAAGGCGCATGGCAGGGTATGAAATCTAGTGATGGGGACAATGCCTTCCAAGCTGTGTCATCCCACCCAGAAATGACTGGTGGTATCAGTCCTGGGGGGTTTGGCCATGGCATAAAGGCCTCTCGACTTCGAAGTTATGTTATGTCCTTTGATGGGGAGACACTTCAAAGGTATGCAACAATAAGATCCAAAGAGGCAGTTAGCATCATTGAGAAGCATACAGAGGCCTTATTCGGAAGACCTGAAATTGTCATAACACCTCAAGGGACCGTTGATTCTTCTAAGGATGAACTTATGAAGATCAGCTTTGGTGGTTTGAAGAGACTTGTTTTGGAGGCAGTGACTTTTGGTTCTTTCCTTTGGGATGTTGAGAGCTATGTGGACTCAAGGTACCATTTTGTTATGAACTGAGCTGCATGGCTATCAAAGCGAATTTGTTTGTAGCAGAGATATAACTAACCAAATTTAAATGCTATAAATGAGAGTAAAATTTGGCGATAACAACTTAGATATTGCATTGATATTTCTGTATATAGTTTTTATGCTGTATTTTCCTGTGACATTCATTTTACTACTGGACTATCTTCTCTTTCATAATTATGAATTCATATATAAAAAAAGCTTGTATATTTTAATGCATGGCCTTGTATTCCTTATTTGTCAATAAGTGATCATCGACTTTGTTCACTGTAGCTAAAGTTTTTGTTTGCTGTCAATGCAACCTTATGGTTAAGTGGATTGCCACATTGGAACTCAAAACTGCATAGAATGTTTGCCACAATGAGTAAAAGTGGGGGGAAGCCAAGAAGTTTGAGTAAGAAACCAGTTGATGAGAAAGAAATGAGAAGTTCCAAAGAATAAAAGCCCATCCTTAAATCACAATGGCAGAAGAAGATTTGATCGTAACTGTCATTTAGTCCTTGTGGTTTGGTCGAATTAAATTTTTGTTACAGGTATAGAATATTTAATCCAAAGATCAATATTAAATCAAAAGTTCCATTCATACCAATGAAGCCTGCAAATTTCATCATGCATCTGTTATGTTCTGTTTGGAGAGACTCATTTGAAAAAATTCAATTCAATTTAATTTATTCTATCAATGGAATTGAATTAAGAATTGTTCTAAACATTATGCACATACATAAATTAACTATAACTAATAATATCGAAACTTAGGAAGTCAAAGTGTATATTTGTACAATTTAATAATTTTTTGCGAAATGACATTATTTCTGTTTATTTTAAAAATGATTTTTGTTTATTTTAAAATCATTTCTTTATACTAAAATAATTGGATTGAATTTTTGCAAAATCTTAGATGATACCTACATTTACAATTAGCTATCAAAATCTCTATAACCATAACTAGAACCTAATTTCTTAAATCTATGTTAAAACATTTGGAGATTGAAGTAATCTCTATATCTTCTAAAGTTACACCAAATAACCATTTACTGCTCATAATCATCATCAATAAGAATAGGAGTCTAACACAAGCATTATCCCTAACTTGGGGAATAAAGGCTGCATAATTAGCATATTGCCTCTGCAGATGCCTTCTTTAGCTCAATAAGGTAAGAACACAAGTGCTTTATTTCCTGCCATTGACAACAAAATTAGTAAATTACACATTAATCAATTACCATAAATCAACCTAAAATGACAATTACGAATTCATGATCTCAATATCATTATAATAATTAATCAAATACTCCTAATTCCAAGAACATCATATACAATGCAATAGAAACTAATTTGGAAGAAGAAAGGAGAAGAAAAGTTTGACATGTTTTTAGCCCTAAAAAATAGAGACCAACAATTTCGTTGCTATTTTTAATGTTCTGTCGCTAACATGCACAAATGTTGACACGAGTCCATCCTTATTTACCTGTTAAATTAGGGCGCCAAACTTTCGCTCTACAGAATAACGATGGAGCATATAATCCATCATTAATTCCAACACAACATTATCACTAATCCATCTCTATTTTTATAATTAACAAGTTGTCACTTTTTTTTTTTTGTCGCTAAGTAGTAAAAGATTCTAGTTCATGGATATTTTGGGCTTTTCTTGTAGCGGTAGATTTCTTCTACTACGACTTTTCTCTCCATTTTATCGATGATTTAATGTTTGTGAAGATCACTTTCAAATTTGTCACCAATCACTTGGCTCAGAGTACCTGATGCTCAAGATTTTGTTGAAGATCAATGTTTTCATGTGTGTTTACGCGAGTTTTAATACATGGTATTTCGAGCACAGTATTGAAAATTTGATTTGGCCTACTCATGATTCAAATACTCTATGCATTGTCCTTATTACCATGGAGTATGCAACACAAGGGTGTGAGTGTCCTGTTGGCCGTAGTTTGACTATTTGTAGGCTTACCCATCCAATAAATAATCTTCTTGTTAAATTTTCTGCTTTGTCTTCACAGCCAGTGAGGAGACAGAAATTTTACTAAGGAGGTCTAATTAGAAATGTATAAAAATAAATAATATACATCATCTCTAAAAATTAAAAAAAACAGATCAATAACATGAACATCACAAAAAAAAAAAAAAAACTAGAAATTTTTACTCCCTAATTATTGATATAACAATTGATAGTAAGAGAAAGTAAAACAAATCCAACAAAAAAAATAAATTACAAAGTGTAAATATAAAATTTACCTTACAATGAAGGCAGAGAACTCGGGCTGTTCTTGAAGATGCTGAGGAGAAGCAAGAAAGAGACAAGGCAATCAAGAATTGGTTGCGAAAACTTAAAGATGCAGCTCACAAAGTAGATGATATCTTATTGTCATCAAATTCCAAGCAGAGGCATTAATTTCTAGCCTTTTTAAGATCACAATGACAAGAGAACGAACTCATTTCAAATCAACCAAAATAAAAACATCATTAACACAAAATTATGTATTTTGATAGATAGAACCCAAATTAAACAGAACCTTCTACTCCACTACTCCAACAAGACCATAAAATTAACTAAACAATTAGATAAGGCTAAACAAACAAGAAAGTCTATCTTTTATTTCAACAAAATTTTCAATAATTCTCAAAAGACAGAAATAATAATAATAATAAAGAAAAGTAAGAACTTCACCTGCTGAGCAGAAGCGTTTATCATTTCTCAACCGCAGCTCGTCGGCACTTGTATGCTATGAACGAGCAGTGGCCGAAGCTTTACCTGCTTCAATAATCTCCTTCATGACTCTTGCGCGCTAGAATCCCTTCATTGAAAGCCTAATTTTCTCAGGTACTAACTTTTCGATTTGAGTTTCTTAACATTTCTGGCATCCACAGTAAGCATGGACGGAGAGACACTAGGTAAAGAGAGGGGCCTAAAAATGACTAATATACCCTTAAAAATTTTCAAAATCCCAGGGAGCCCAGTGCCCCCTTGGCCCATTTGTCCCTCCCATCCCTGATTATAGCCTTATTCTTTTTCATTTCAGCATATGTATAAATAGGGGGTACAAGTGCTTTGTTGTGTATTCTAATTGATGTACTCCTTTATCATCTTTATTAAATTTTGTATCTTTGAAAAAAAAAAAAAGAAAAAGACAATGCCACAAATATAATAAGAGCCTTTGTTTGTCTATCATTCACTATAGAGCATGTTTACATTACTATTGTAAGTAGCCTTTTTTTAATTAAAAATAAAAAAGGAATCTTTTCTCGATGATGGATAATAGTTATTTACAATTTGATTTTTATTGATGTAAAATTAATTTTGAAATTTTTTTCAAATATGAGATATGTTCAAAATTAATTTTAAATTTATAAAAATTAAATAATAAGTAGCTATGGTTGATTGACTTAATTTTTTTTTACTCAAAATTTGCTATTTGCAATTGTAATACTGCTCTGGAAAAAAAAAAAAAAAAAAAAAAAGAAGCAATTGTAATACTGAATTCACGAAATAATTAGCACTAATACTTAGATTGGAAGAAGATAAAATTATAAAGGAAACTTCCTATTACAATGATCTTGGCACTTTTTATTTTCATTTTTATTTTTGTCGGTCTGTGAAAATATAATATAAAATTGACGTAGGTGACAATCATTGGTCAAATTCTAAAGCCACTATTTGTATTGGCCACTATATGGTATCTCCAACAAAGGGGATGATTAGGGAAATTTGTTACTCAGATCAACCATATGAGATATAAAATTAGTAAAATAATTTCATAACTAATCAAAACTTCAAAATAATAATGTCAAGACAAACTTACCCTCCGCACTTTGGGGTTATCGGACTTCTGTTTGCACCCTGATAAGGGTAACTATTTTAAGATGATTATGATATTCTCAAGAAGGTTCTTTTTGGTGGAGGCATTGTACTCATAAATTTAAATGGTATAGAGTTTTCCAACCCTTGTAATTTAGAAGGTACTTTATGTGATTGCAATGTAATTTTAGAACTATAATATGGATCTGATTCTATTTGAAAAAAAAAATCGCTAAATTGAAAACTCAATGGAGCAGTTTAGATAAAAGTTAGAGCATAAAAAATATATATAAGTGTCATGACTCGTTTTTTGAACCATTACTGTCTTAGGGCATAGGAAGACATAAGGTCATCTAAACCAGTAGAACCCTTATATTATTTGCTAACTTCCATTAATTACCAAGTTATCATTACCCTATAATCGAAACAATAATTATCATTCCTTAATTTTCAATATCACATTAAACATTTATGAAATACTCAATTGTCTACTTAACATTATTTACATGCTTTTACTTTTGAATTTCATTTTCCATCAATTTTAGCGCAGTTGACTATAAATATCTTAAATGCTTGGACTGTAGCATCATTATATCATATCACATATCATGCAGGCAAAATTCTATTTACTACATTATTACAGATTTTAAAATTCATGGAGCTCTATAGTAAAACTTCCGAATATACATCCATACTATATAATTAAAATAGCAGAGCAATTTCCAAGTGAAAGCTTAAAACTTGAAATTTACCTTGCTGACCTATCAACCGGTCCTGAAAAATAAACAACAATTAAGGAATGAGACATAGCTCAGTAAGTACATAATACATAATGAATAATATTGTACAAATAACAATAGTTCCTTTTAAACAATAACGATATTAATCAAAATTATTCTTATGGAAAAATTTTCATATTTATAGTAGGTAATATAACTTTTAGCAGAAATCATTCACTTTTCTGAAAACGGTGTGTTTCCCCCATAATTAAACGAGTGGCGGCTTACGCCTTACTCACTCCCATATGCCTAGTCACACGTACAACTAATCGGGTCATACGTACTGGGGTCATTAAACCTTTCCCAGCTAAAGTTTGGATAATCTTACCCTATCCACGGGTTCCATCACTATTGTGCACAATATCCGATGTATTGCCCCACATCAAAGGGGTATTCTGCTTATCATGTAATTATTATAACAATATACCTTTTCTATCCATGAATTGATTCAATGGATAACATATCAATAACAATATATTTCCCATCATTGGTCATATTAGAAGACCAAAATAATATAGGCTCATTTGGCCAAATGCCACAAAGAATTATTTTCTTAACTTGGCTCAATAATCAATAAACAAGTAATGTTTGCCAATAAGTTGCAATGCATTTCAAAAGTGAAGTATGGTTAGTAATGATAAAGGGATAGAAGCTAATATACGATTTGTGTAATGTGATTGTAGAATCAAAAGGAAAGGAGTTTCAAAGTGAGTACAAATAATATTATATGCTTTTGTTCCTTGAATATGAGCTTTTATGCTCAATCAATTTCTATTTGAAATGCATTACACAAATCGTATATTAACTTCTATCCCTTTATCATTACTAACCATACTTCACTTTTCTCTTCCTTAACCATAAACAAACATCACACATATTCATATTACAATCAAAACAAATATATTTTCTATTAATCCATGATATCACTTTACACTTTAAAAATCAAAATCCCTAAATAGGCCAATTCCATCAATTTGGAAAAAATCATTTTCATTCAACCAAATTTCAAATTGATCTTGAAATCACTAAACTAAATCATACACAAACTTAATTAACCAACAAATTTCAATATTTCAAATAAAATTTCAAAATCCCCAATTTACTCCATAAACCCTAGAATTTAGGGAAAACTATTAATTCCATATTCAAACTTAAAATTGAACATAGATTCATCAAATTAACCTTCAAACAATTCATATTCATCATTCAATTGAAATCAAATCACTTTGATTCTCACAAATTCATATTTTTCCATAATAGGGTGATTTGAGGAAAATTTATAATTTCTTATTCAAATATTAAATTGATCCTTGAATCATGAAATTAACATAATATTAATCACATAGCATCAATCAAACATCAAAAATATTTATCAAATCATATACTTCTCTTATAACATCAATTATGCCTTCAAAATTTCAAGTTTTGTATAAAATCACCATAATTCAATTTAACACTTTTAATCCACTTTTCTATACTCCAAATGATCTTAGATATCATTAAAATTAATTTAGAATACTTTTTCCCCATAAATCCCAAATAGGCCGAATCATATATGAGTTTTTCTCTCAAATTGTGTTTTCATGCTTTTCATGCTTATTTCACTTGTTAAACTTCCAATTCTAAACTTTAATTTACATAATCCATCAAAAGACATATAAAATATTTCCTCCTTAATATTCCCTTAATTTAACCAAACCATAGATATGAAAGGAAGAAGAATTAACTACAATCAAACACTAAATCCATACTAATAGCAATGAAAGGAATCATTAAGCACTAATTCTTACCTTAAGAAATTTAGTTTGCTAACTTTGAAATAAGAACAAGTTGTAAAGTTTGGTGTTTAGGAGAGTTTTTTTTTATTATTATTATTTCTTTCTTTCTCTTTGATGGGCACGGCACAAAAGTGAAGAGAAGAGACAAAATTTTTGCTTAAATCTCTTTTACTTGAATGGTAGAGATTTTAGACTTATGAATCAAATGGCTATGATTTAATCCAAAAGAATGGTCAAGATGTAATCAAGGTAAATGGTCATGATCTTCCTTAGGTATTATGGTGACTATGCAATGTAATGATGGTGAATAAAACAAAAGAATGAACTTAGTCTTCATTGTAGAGAAAGAAGAAGTCAATTGGTTCAAGTAACTTGACTTTGGTCAACTTTAGTATATTTGGAAGATGAATATTAGCAAATCCAACTTTTCCACCATCTTACTCCTAATTAACATTTCTTAAACTTAATAAAAACTAAATTCTATGAATTTGAGCACTAGTGGGCCGACCATAACATAGATTGGGCTTTGAAATCCAAAAGCCCATTTATAAGCCCACCCGAGCCATTTCCTGATCATAAAATTTTTCGTTACTTTCTTTCTTTCCTTTATCACTAGCATATTAATTCTCACTTTCCCATATCATTATATACCCTTTAACAATTGATACATTACTCCTTTCAATTTAATTAAACCCATAAAAATACATACACTTATTAAAAACATTCAACAATACACTTAACATACAAAACAAGCAAAAGTCTCATATATTCCCATTATCAATTCTATAATGTACTATCTATAAAATTTATATTATATATCATTTTCATAACCCTAATGGGCTATAGAAATCTCAGGTATTACATTCTACCCCCCTTAGAAAAATTCATCCTCGAATTTCAATAACTTACCTATGATGACCGAAACAAATGCAAATATTTCTGAAGCATATCGCTTTCACTTTCCCACGTGCATTCTTCTACATTATGATTGTTAGAGTATATGCCCTAGAGCAGTGTATATTCTTATGTAAATGTAAAATAATATTATAATTAATGGTAATAAATATATGTTTATATAAATCAATTGTTCCATTGTATTAAATGTATATTTGTAGTCCATTAGTATTTTGTGAGAGGATCTATTCTCAAGTGTTGAGAATATGGATGACAGATCACTCTTAAACAAATATTTCAAAATGTTCATGGTCATAGGAGTAATGACTGGGCGTCATTAATTTCGAAGAGACCATCACCTCTATTTATATTCTATAATCAGTATGTGATACTTATGATTATAGAGGTAGTGAGCATCATGCTACTTGACAAAAGTTGTCGATATAAATAT
>CATKHJ010211801.1:0-29011 GCA_949750685.1 Vernicia montana | reverse complement strand
AATTTGTAATGCTAGTAATTGGTTACATTATATAGCTCGGAAAAGCAAAATTAAATTAAGAGGAAAATAGAGAGATAATAAGAGTGATACTCATGAAAGTAGTTTCATATTTTAAATTCTTATTTTATTCATTTTTTTTTTTAAAGAAAAAAAATAGAGGAATTGGACTAACAAGCTTATCTTAAAAAAGAAAATTTTTATTTTCTAATAAAAAATACAAAATGTGCCAGCCAAGTACAACCTCATTTGGAAAAACAATTTTATTTTTTGCTTAATTTTTTTTATGAATGAATCTTTTTATGTTCATATCTTCTCATGTCGGGAACTCTCCCAAGGAGAAGAAGTAAACTACCTATTAACAGCTGTTGCCTCCTGCCATACTGTCAGAATATTTATAATTTATTTGTATAATTTATAATTTCAATATAGATATATCTAGCTTAATTAGTAAATGTTATTAATTATATATGTCTTTTTTTAATTATATATGTTGGTCAGTTTTCATATACATACCTAATTAGTTTCATATATGATTCAATTGTAATTATGTTGGTAATTAGAAAACTTAGAATTGTTTGATTGGATAATAAATGATAACATTATTAATAGAAATTAGAAAATAAATCAATTAAAATTCTAAGATTTAATTAGGGTAAGCAATTACGTAATATAGAAAAAAAAATTATAAATTTAATTAATATTGGTTTTTTGTTAGAACAATACTCAAGAGTCAAGACTCATTTCCCATTGTATACTTCTAGGTCAACTGTCTTGCAGATCAAGTTAGACATAGACCTATCAGTACTACTATAAAAATTATGAACTGAATGAGATGTATGATTGATGATAAAATTTTCCCATTTATAAATTCTTTATATAGATTTACTTTTAATTTTTAATTCATATTTTTTTTTAATTTGGCCAAGTATATCTAGGCGTAGGAAAAAATTTTCCCATTTGATAATAAAAATTAAAAACAGTCCTAATTTATAAATGGATTTTTTTTAAATAAATTTAAATTTCATTAATCATCAGTAACTGAATACAAATTCAATAGAAAATGATTTAATATAAAATCAATTACCCTAATAAGAGCAAATTGATTGTAAATATTCAACAAAATATCCAACTGTCATATAGTTGGTTTTGAAAAATTGCGACTGTAATAGTGAAATAATGTGATAAACCACTATTCTCTTTGCGAACATTTGAAACGTAACAGTTAGACCTGTTCATGGGCTCGGGTACCCGCCCAAGTCCGCCCCAAAATTATAGGGCTTGAACAATATATTATTGCTTATAAGCCTGGCTCAGCCCGAGCCCAATTAAAACTTTTAAATTTTGTGGGCCGGCCTGATCACATATTTTAAAATTCAAACCCGGCCGAATTTTATAAGGTATATTAAAAATATATATATATATATTTAGAATTTCTTAAGTGTTTTAGTTTTTTGTTTAGATTTTGAAATTTCAATTTATTTGTATAATTTTATTTGTTTA
This sequence comes from Vernicia montana, assembly GCA_949750685.1. Taxonomy (NCBI): domain Eukaryota; kingdom Viridiplantae; phylum Streptophyta; class Magnoliopsida; order Malpighiales; family Euphorbiaceae; genus Vernicia; species Vernicia montana. The sequence goes on along the minus strand of CATKHJ010211801.1, from coordinate 27,511 downwards.
GCATAAAATTAGTTAATTTTTAAGCAAATTTAGTAAAATTTGTTAGTGAAAAACTAATTTTTTTTTTTAAAAAATAAATATAATTCAGGTCGGGCTAGGTTTTAGCGGGCTTTTTTTATATAGAGTGGGTTTGTACATGGGTAGCCTAAAATAAATTAATTTTGGGCTTGAACTTAAGTAAAAAAATTATAAGCCCAGTTGAGCTCGGTCCATGAACAGGTCTAGTAATAGTGCATATACATACCACCAGACTCATAAAAAAAAATAAATAAATAAAACTTCTAACAAGAGAAAATATAATAAAACTTCCAACAAGAGAAGATAAAATAATATAAGTAAAATAAAATAAAATCTAACACAAAAATAATAAAATAAAAAGTATCACTCTGGCAGCAGTAAACACAAATTTATCTACAAGCATATGGTAAAAATGGAGATAGGGAGGCGACAGCGAAAATAAGGAGGCAAAAAACGAGATAGAACATAAGGAGTATTGCGCGACGGTAGAGGATGACGCATTAGTAGAGAACGAATAAGTGGAGTCGATGGTGGATGTGGTAACAACAACAGGGATGAGACTATCCATATCAAATATAATATAAGATATTGGAATCACCATCAATCAAAAGGGAAAATTGGCGGTGGTTCAAAAAATAAAATTTAAGGGAGAACTAAAAAGAAAATGAGAAGAAAAGATTTCTATAACTTTTTTAAGTATATAAATGGATTTTTATTAATAGTAAATATAAAATAATAAAATACGATAAGCAATATATTTACATTTTAATTGATTAATTTAAAAAAGAAAATAAAAAAAATAAATCTCAATTCAAGTAATAATTAGTTGTTTAATTATCAAATATATGTTTTATAGTAAAAAATATTAAGATTTGAATCTAATTAGTGCTTTGGCCAAAAAAAAAAAAAAGAATCTAATTAGTGATTGATTCTTTTTATATAAGAATTTTTAATATATATATATATATAAGACTTACTGATCAGTGCACAAAATACCCTCCAATGAGTGTAGAAATAGAGAAAGAATGGGCGCAATTCCTAATGTATATAAGACATAAAAAAAGGAAAAGAGTTTGTTAAACAAACATGTAAATTATGCAGCAAGATTAATGCCATTTGCCTATTAAATAAGTGTTATGCTTTCAAAGAGGAAATCAACCAACCAATAAAAGTTTTAATTTTCTTATAGATTTAGGTTGAATTAAGGTTTGAATGCATGCAATAACTTAATTTTAGTTCTAATTGAACCAAAAGTTAGTTGGATTTAAAATTTTGGTCAAGCTTAACCAATTTGAAAGAAATGAAAATGACATAATTAATTTGACCAAGAAGACTAATTTCAATAGGTCTTACATTGCTCTCATTTGCTTGTTTAGTAAGGCACATATATATATATATATATATATATATATATATATATATATATATATATATATATATATATATTGATTTTAAAAAACTAAGGAACATTCAGAAAGTCATACTGATGTGAACAAAAAAAAAAAAAAAATTGTAGTGTGTAGAAAAAACAAAGAGAAGTTTCTTTAATTTCTTTGATTGGCAGAGGTAGAGGCTATAAAACTTTGACTATGAAATCAAACTCTTGTTTAATTAATTTATTTTTTTTGGAAAAAGGGTTAAAGTTAGAGACTCTTTTTTCTTACCTAAAGAGCATTTGTCTTTGGTATAAGTTGTCAACACGCAAGCATGGGAACTGTCGGTTCTGCTTTTATTGTGTCCTCTTCTATTTCTATGCTTTTCTACAGATTTGACTTTCTTGCGTGTGTGTGAATTGTGATACTAATATGAATATCAGTCCTTTTTTGACAAAAAGGCTATCCCTTTTGGTCCCACAACTAAAAAAATTTCTTGATTTGATGATATGATTCTTTGCAATAGATTTTAAATTAGAGTGGAGGGAGGGGCAAGGCAGACTATTTATTTTTTTTATTCAAAGGAGAGAGACACCCGGAAACAACAAATTACAAATATTTTAAGCTAATTCTTCTAGGCTAAGCTCCAACTAAATCACCCCAAAAAATAGAATTAATGCCAATAGGAAGATTTTGAAAAAAGATGAATCCACGAGCATCCTTAAGAGACTCATTAGCTAAAAAATCTTAAGACAAACTATATTTTAAACAAATGTGAATGCATAATTATATAAATAAGTTTTATATCTTATCTTATATATTTGCAATTAATAAATTAGTTTACATTTCTCTTTATAAATTAGATTCTATTTTTGTACTAGATTATAAATGTATTTTTTTTTTCATTTATAAATTCTTTAGATTTAACTTGAATTATTTGTCTTTAATCAAACAAAAAATATAAACTTTATACAATAGACAAAAAATATCGTGTTTTACTGTTAATAAATAAATAAATTAGATTGACTCCATTGAAAATTAATTAAAAATAATTTTATATTAATGATTTTAATTGAATCAAACTAATCATCTTATCAATTAATTCAATTATATATTAAAAAAAAATGATGGAAGACAAATTATGTTATATTGAGGTCGGCTTAGCTTGTATATTTGCTCATTAAAATCCCTTGCTTTTATGATTGTTGATGATGATGATGATTGATAATAAATGAGTGTATGAAAAGTCCAGTGTTTCTGAATTATTACTATTTAGAAAAACCCCATGCCTACGCATGATTTTCCCATTAATCAATAATCAATTTCATTTAAATTATGTTTCAACACTCTTGATTATTATAAGCTTTGAATTGAAATAATTCCAGCCAGTTCATTACTTAACTCATCACAATAGCATTATGAGAAAATTATATTAAAGAAATAACAAGTGTAATATAATTAATAATCTCCAATGTTAAAAGTAATTTATATTGATTGAGAATAAATAATATAAGTGGTTAATATATGGTGAGAGTCTATTATCTAATTAGTTAATACTAGTCATTTTATATGTAATAGTACTCAATATACCAATATGTTTTGTGTGTGTTTGTGTTCTTAACACTCTCATATATTTGTCTTCCTCCCTATTCATAAAAATTAATATGATATTAGAACAAGTTTGGTCCGGTTTATTAATTTTTCAGTTTTCCGTCTGGATGTCCAATCCCAATGGCTCGATTCAGTGTTGCCGCTGTATTTCAAGGGGAGTGTTTGAATTTATTTCCTGGTTTCTCGAACTGGATGTCCAATTCCAGCGGATCCAGTTTATAATCCAAGTGACAATTGGATGTTCATTCCCAATTGTCACTTGAGGGGAGTGTTAAGAGTATCCCACATTGATTAGAAATGAATAATATAAGTGGTTAATATATGGTGAGAATTTATCATCTAATTGGCTAGTTCTAGTCATTTAGATATTGGTTGGACCTAAGCATAAATCTATTAGTGGACTCTACACTTCACTCATTTACTTCACTCCCACCTTTTTCATCAATTCAATTTCTATCATGGTATCAGAGTAGGTTTGGTCCGGTTCAATTTCAATCACCCAGTGTCCGTGTGGATGTCCAGTCCCAGCAATCCAGTCCGATATTGCCGCTGCATTCAAAATTTCAATTTTAGGAGGAGTAATTCAATTTCAAGTGGTCACTGAAAATTTAAAACCCAGTTGTCACTTCAGGGGATTGTTAAGAATCAATCTCACATTGAAAAAATACATTACCCAATTCAAGTCACATTTACCCTTTCAATGTTGGGAAATGAATCTCACATCGAATAATGATAAAATATGTAAATGATTTATAAGTAAATGAGTGTTGGACCTAACACAAGCCAATTAGTTTCATGCAAATAGATTTCAATATTTACCCATTTATAAGCCCACGTGTGTACGGGTCCATGGACTTTAATATGGTATCAGAACTTCATGCCCAAACGGGCTGGATCCTGGGACCCATATTCAAACCCTCCGTTGTTGGACTGATGATGATGTCAGTCCAGACCGAAGCTAAAAAAGAAATGTCAGCCGGTTTATTTGTAAGCAAGTGTCAACCGACCTGTTGATGTTGGGCCACGGGCCAAGCCCGGTTTCACTTAAGGGGGTGTGCTGGAAAATGAATCCCATATCGAATAATGATAAAATATGTAAAAGATTTATAAGTTTAACACAATTAATTTCGTGCAAATGAATTTCAACACTTATCCACTTATAAGTCTATGTGTGTACGAATCCATTAATTTTAATATGGACTTTAATATCCAACAACCTAAGTAACATTTCCTTGTGACCACTTATTCTTAATTAATGGTAAAATCATACTAAAATTTATAAATAAACCCATATCATTAGAATTTAATGTTAGTAATTGAAAATGACTTTGGTATAGTTTTGGTCACTTGACCTAATCTTGAACAGAATCCCAATGTTTTACGTTCATTGTATCGATCATTAGTTAAGACTTCAAATCAACTAAAGATTAATTATGAGTTTAATCACAACAAAAACAATGTTCCTAATGGGTGGTTAGCTCCTGTGTCCTGGTCCCCTAACTAAAGCTTAAAGCCCCTATTATCCATGCTGGATAGCCAACCATTCTATAAAAATCTCTCCATTTTTATATTAGCCACCATAAACGAAATTCACCAACTACGTACTTCTCTTTGGTCAGATTGATTTTTTTTTTTTAAATTTTCTCCTACTTTAAAGAATTGTTTAAAAGCACATTTTTCATTAAATTTCAAAGCTTTAAATGTCTTCATTTAACAATTAACACACCTCCCTCATTTACACCACCTGGGTTTTCTCTCTTCTACACGTTCTCACATCTTTCTTGAGTCTACACTTTGTCCCTTTTCAAATCTTTCTTTATCATTAAAATTTTATTGGTTTTCTTGCTCTGTTTCCTCTGTTTCTTGCATTTCATTAATTTTTGCATTTTTTTGTACATTAATATTTCAAGATCTAAAAGAATCTCCATTTCATGGATCTTGTAACCACCAAAAGCTATGGCTCTCCAATCACAAGTCCTTCTTCTAGTAGTTCAGTCTTTAGCCCTCATAATAATTTACATTCTTCAGATACAAGTTTTCCCATTATAGCTATTGCCATAATAGGGATTTTAGCTACAGCTTTCTTGCTTGTTAGCTATTACATCTTTGTAATAAAATGCTGTCTCAATTGGCATCGAGTAGATCTTCTAAGGCGATTCTCTTTATCAAGAAATAGAAATCAAGAAGACCCTTTAATGGGTTACTCACCAGCATTGGATCAGACTCGTGGACTTCATGAATCTGTAATAAGATCAATCCCAATATTCAACTTCAAGAAAGGGGGCAATTACAATAACAGAGATTTTGAAGAAAGAAGCTTGTGTGAATGTGCAGTTTGTTTGAATGAGTTTCAAGAAGATGAGAAGCTAAGAATGATACCAAATTGTAGCCATGTTTTTCATATAGATTGTATTGATGTTTGGCTTCAAAACAATGCCAATTGCCCACTTTGTAGAAACAGCATTTCAAGCTCTACTGCTAATACTATTTCAAGATTCCCAATTGATCACATTATAGCTCCAAGCTCTTCTCCACAAGATCCAAACCCTAATAGTGAAAGTCTCATTGGTGGAGATGAAGATTATGTTGTTATTGAATTGGGTAGTAATAATCATAATTCCACAGATCAAACTTTGCTTGCAGCACAGGAAAGATTGATGAATTCAGGGGAATTATCAGTCAGATCAATTAGTCCTTCGCCAAGGAGGAAATTAGAACAGAAAGGAGGAGGAGGAGGAGGATCAGGTGTTCACAAGAAATCAAGAAAATTTAATAAGGTAATTAGCATGGGAGATGAATGTATTAATATTAGAGGAAAAGATGATCAATTTGCAATCCAACCCATTAGAAGATCTTTTTCAATGGATTCATCGGCAGATCGACAGCTTTATTTGGCGATTCAAGAAATTGCTCAGAAACAGAGCAGGCAAGAAACAGAGGTCAGTCCTATTGACGGTTGTAGTAGTAATGGTAGACCTAATAGAAGAACTTTCTTTTCTTTTGGTGGTCATGGTAGAGGAGGATCAAGAAGTGCTGTTTTACCTGTTTATTTGGAGCCATAAAGTTCAAAAAGGTTTAGATTAGTTCTTTCTTTCTTTTCATTTCATTTTTTTTTTAATTTTTAAAGATATAAGTATTTTAGATGTGTTTATTAAAGGAATAGGATTTATTGGGATAAAAAATATTCAATTAACTAATAATTTTTTGGTTCAATGTTATTGAAGTTACTTTTAAAATTAAAAAAATTTTGTATTCGAGCATCAATTGAAGACAAATTTACTTTTAAAAAAAAAATTTCAATTGAAATCTCAAATTCTAATTTTATTTGATTCTATTGGGTGTTTGCCAAAGAGGCTGGGCCACTGTGTTCTAAATGACTAAACAGCCATGATTATGAATTTATGATCATGATGACTGAAACTACTATTTTTCTTGTCCTCCTTTTTTTATTTTAATTATTTCACCTTCATTTAAATGAATTAATAAAGTGATTGGTGTACTAAAAAAATTTAAATTACATTTCTATTCTTTTCTTTTTGTTGAAGAATGAAAAAAGAAATTGCAAAGTAGGGAGAGGCCCCATCCATTGATTTAGGACATAGGAAAAAAAAAAAAAAAAGGGCAAAATTACAAAAAGAAATTAAAATGTATTAAAATTGAATAGCCTCCCATTGATTTAGGAGGTAGAGAAAGGTCCTTTTCGACTAGCCACCAACTTCTGTGCCAATAATGGTACTGTTGGTGGAGGATGAAAGAGGTATATTGTTTGGTCGTGGTTGGCAGTTGGTATTATTGGTTCTTCTGTTGTTCCATACCAACAAATAATACTGTTCCAGCCTGTAATAAATCATCAATGAATCTGGCAATCAAAATTATCATCTTCCCAATTAATATTAGTATAATTTCAACTTGTTTCTTTTTTGTTGATTTTTGAATTCCTACTTTTTTTTAGTTTTGAAAATATTTCGAATACCATTAAATTGTAAAATTTTAAATTCTTAAATCACTGTATATCTTCAAAACTTTTTTAATTGGGTCAATTATTCCAACAAATGGTCCTGCTTCAAGACTAAAAGATATATTTGAAATTTGGTCTTGAAAGCAACATCCAATAGTAAATGTTTGAAAAATGGTCTTTGATGAAATGACACATTCAGTAATTAATATTTGAAATCTCTCTGTTACAATAAAAATCAAGCTTCAATTATGTTCATTAAATTGAATTGAAAATTATGGTTAGAAGGAAAAATATCCCTACTAGAGGGTAAGTTGGAAAATCTAATATATATATATATTAGATGAGGGTCATACTCACACATTGGTTCCCGATCCCTTTGACAGTAAAACTACATTACCCAATACCCATATCTTCAGTTTGTTGACGTAGGCATGATCAATTTAATCAAATTGAAGATTTCAATTTAAAATTTAAAATTTGTAATTTTAATTTAATAAAATATTTAAATTGAAATTATAATTAATTTTTATAGTTTTAGATTTTAGTTTAAAATTGACTTCTTTATTTTGATCTAAAATTAGTTTTGAATACATTAATTTTGATTAAAAAATTAATATAATATAATGAAATAATTTAAAATATAATTATATATTAAAAAAGTTTACAATTAATTTTTACGTTAATTTGTTAAAATACAATTATATGACCGATTTAATCGAACCGTCAGTTTTAATTTGAAATTGATAATTTTGATTTTTAGTTTGATTTTTAATAGAAATCAAAATAAAATTTCTTATGATTTTGATTACAAATCAAAATTATAACAAAAAATAGTTTTTATTTCAATTTTATTTAGTTGATTTTGATTGGATTCAACAGTTTCGATTTGGTTTTGAAAATCCCTATATTGAAGTTGTTGTGGTTTTGAATTTTTGATTTATTATTATCAACGAACTGAGAAACAGACACTGACTTTGAAAATATTGTAAATAACAATAAATAACAGTTGCCTCTAATATGAATATACGATGAATCTCTGACGTATCCCTATGTTAAGCCATGTGCGTTTATGTATGGGCATTGGGCTGCAAGGATAAGGCAAGTCTGCTTTTCGGCATGCATTTGGGACCCATCCTATTATATGTTGGGCTTCTTCTTCTAAATAAAATAAAATTGATGTCAACATTTCTATATTAAATTGTACTGTATCGTATGATTTACGGTGCGCTAGGAATTACTATTAGAGTTAAAAATGTGTTTTTATATATGTTTTTTTAATTTAATTGATTTTTTTAATTATTTTTTCAAATTTATTTCTGAGAAAATAATTAATTTGATTGCTTCTGAAAAAAATCAATTTTAAAAATAATATAAAACTTTTGTTAAAAAATATTTTTGAAAAACTCAATCTGAAACGGAAACTTTTATATAAGAACTATGTGAAAGCCTAGTCTAAGTGGTTAAAATTGAGGCTCTGCAATTTCTTGATTTCATGTTGGAATTCTACTTTTTGATTTCAAATTTGAATCTTATTTTTGTAAAGTATAAGTATTTAACTTAATTTATTTTATTTACTGCCATATTGGTTGTTGTAATTGTGTTATATATTACAAGCATGAAGAGTATTCCAAAATTTATCTGAAAAGAAAATTAATCCACCATTTGGATAAAGAAAAAAAATTTAATGACAAAACAAGTTTGGATCCAACGTAAATGGGAGCAGCTAATAAACAAAATTGTTTACTAATTTTGACTCTTGAGTTTGACTTGAATCTCCGGTTGACTGTTGCTCGAGACTCTCGAGAAGTCCTTTAGAATGGACTTAAGCTTAGGTTAGGCCCATTATGAATCTAAGCCTATCATATTATAGTCCAATCCAAGAGATCGCAATTTAGCCATTAACTTTTGACTTTTTAGTAGTATTTTCATACTCTGCAAAAAAAAAAAAAAAAAAAAAAAAAGTGGTATTTTCATAAGCTTTAATTTTAATTTAACTCAGGTATATGTTAAAAAATAATATAAATAATTACTCTATCAACGTCTGAATTTTGTATATTTTTCTTCTGAATTTAATCTTTATTCTTTTACAATTTATTATTTTTAACTAATAAGGTTTAAATTTTTACATTTATATACTATAAGATAAATACTTGACTACTGGTTACTATATTATTCTATAAATGATGATTATTTTATATGATGAATTCACTATCTACATCTCTCTCACTTCATTGAAAAAAAAAATTATTTTTTTTAAATTTTAAAATGATAGCAAAAGTAATAAAAAAAAAATGAGATTGGGAAAGATAGAGTGAATGGTGAGATAAATTAATTTATTAGTTTTTTTTTTTAGATAATTTTATTAGTATTTGAATGAGAAATTTCAATCAAATATATTAATTAAAAAATAAAAATTTAAATATTTAATTTAAAAAATAAAGAAGTTTGAAAATATTCGGATAAAATCATTCCAAAAAGAATGTATGATGAGTGATGACGTGTTAAATACATTTTGATACAAGTGCAACCTATCGTGTCTTGATTACCTTTATCTTTTAGATGGCAAGGCATATACGTTTCGTATACCCCTTGCCCTTATCTATAGAAGTGAGCGTGTATAAATATCATAACTTATATAATAATCAAATTATTAAAATTAAATAACTTACATATAAATATATATTCCTTATTTTCTCATAATCATATGCATAAAATATAAGTTATATGTAATTATTATTATAAATATATATTTATATACGAAATATTAGAATATTAAAATATAAAATAAATAAAAAATTTACTATATAATATATAAATAATGTTTTTATTTATCATTTTATAATTTAATTATTAATTATTATTTCATAATAATTAAAATGTCTCACTAAGAAGTATTGGTCAATGGTCAAATAATTGTTAACTACTTACAAGTGATCATTAACTACCTATTTAAATTTATCTAAAAACTTAACCGTCTCTTCTTTTTTCTCTCAAAATTTTTCTTTTGTTTTTTATTTTAAACTACAGCTAGCTGAAAAAAAAAATTGGCGGTAGTCCATTGTTTCACTTTTTCGTAGTTTTTATTTGTTATAATAAATACAAATATGATCTTTGCATATTTGTTAACATTATTTTTTTTTTGCGTTTTTATTTGTTTTTGTTCTTTTTAATGGGTTTTTCTTTTGTAGAAGTATTTATCCTCCAATTTTAGAATTATTATATATTTGCAATTGTGCAACTGGACTCGTTTGAAAATATAGAAGTCGAGTTGTGGTATGATATAACTTTTTTGCTGTAATGTCGAATTAATTGTTCTGTCAACATAGTTGTCTTTCTACTTATAAAGATTATCAAGAACATGATTTATAGTTTATAAAATTTTATATTTTATTTACATAAAAATCGACTTGTGACACGATATAATCATTAAGCGGAGTGTGTGTTACCACTGTAATGCTGAATTAATTACTCTATCAACATGATTATTTTTTGAAAATTATTATCATTCAAGTTGGATTTAAGAACATGATTTATAATTTGTAAAATTTTATATTTTATTTACTGTTAACCATATAATTTATTTTTATAAATAATAATTATCTTTTCCATCTAAAAAAACCTATTTTATTTTTTTATAGTTGATTATAGCTATTGAATCCAACAAGTTCTTTATTTGAAATATTTCTATAGCTAAAATTAATAAGTTAAAATTACAATTGAAGCCTAATTAATTTAAGAATATATACACATAAACAATTCATAAATATACATTTATATTTTTTCTATCCAAACAGGTTACTTTACTTGTAGACAAACTATTTATATAAGAAGATAAAATTCAAAATAATACTGTATTGAATTTAGCTGTATATCAATATTTTTTTAAATAAAAGAAATATTGAAAGTGCTTCAATATTTATTGCATAGTAAAAAAAAATATTAAATTACTAATACTAAGATATTTACTCAATTAGTTTGATCTTTGAACTTTTAATTAATAGGTGGAAGCTTAATTAGCTTTATCTTATATATTATACTAGAAAGATTTAATGGGCCAAAATAATATTGTAGCTTACACAATAGGAGTAACTTTTCTTTTTAACATCTCTCACCAAATTTGTGATTTGAGAGATTTGAACATGAACCCTCTCACTTCCCATTAAACTTGTTCAGGGTAGCATTTGGGTTTGAAGAATATTCAATTTTTTAAAGATTCGATATGACCAGCTGACAATTTCCTTCACTGATTAAGATATACGACCCGACTCACGAACAATTCTACTTTCCACGCCCTTAAAAATTATAAGAAAATCAATCAAATACACTTGATATCTCATTTAAGGATGACAATAGGGCGAGTATGGAGGCAAATTTTTCATTACCCGTACTCGCCTTGAAACGGGGCGAATAATAAAACGAGGCGGTATCGAAGGCTATACCCATTTTTATTTTTATTTTTTAAATTATTATTCATATGAAAAAATTATTACAAAAATTGGTGAAACTCATTCAATTTGACATGTCATTTTCATTCAGAAAACTTGAATCCTTTGGCATTTTCACTTTTCGTTCTATCTGCCTGCCTAGTGCCTACAGAGACAACAGCCATGAAGATACTGGTGGCCGTGAAGCGAGTGGTCGATTATGCTGTGAAGATCAGAGTCAAACCCGACAAGGTAAATCCGCCATAACCATCTTGATTAAACACTTGATTTCTTTTATAATAATAATAATTATTATTTTTCTTGTTTTAGAGCGGAGTGGAGACACAGAATGTTAAGATGTCAATGAATCCATTTTGTGAGATAGCTTTGGAGGAGGCGCTTCGAATTAAGGAAGCGGGATTGGCATCCGAGGTTGTCGCTGTGAGCCTGGGTTCAGCTCAGTGCGTTGATACACTGCGGACGGGGCTAGCCATGGGAGCAGATAGAGGGATTCATGTGGAGGCTACAGGTGCTTTGTATCCGCTTACTGTGGCCAAGGTTTTGAAAGCTCTTGTGGAGGTGGAGAAACCCGGTCTGATTATTATGGGGAAGCAGGTTTAATTTCTTGAGTTTTATGATCTGGGTTTTGAGAAATTTTGGCTAGTTTTTATGTATTTGAGTTGATTTTTCCTTTTATCTCTTCCCCTGATTGGAGGTTTTTTTTTTTTGGAGCATTAACTCATGTCTAACGGGTGGATTTTTGGTTTAGGCCATTGATGATGATTGCAATCAAACAGGGCAAATGGTGGCAGGGTTGCTTGGTTGGCCTCAGGGGACATTTGCTTCAAAGGTTAGTCAGATATATGGCATCGTTTAATTAGTATTTGCTTGAATATTACTATCCTCTATTGGATATTACTCGTGTTTCTGGATCACTTGTTTCTTGATATCGATTAATGTTTGCATCTGCTCAAGCATGTCTTTTGAGAGGTTAACCTTTAAAGACATGCTGTTAGAATTCAATATTGGTCTTTTAAATCTGTCATGGCAGCTAATTTTACTCCCCAGAGCCCTTTTATTTGGTTTCCAATGAGTCCTTCAAGAACCTCAGAAGTGATGATTAATCATGTTCAGTATGTTAGAGTGTATTGAGATTTTGGAGATATAAGATATTGTTTGGATCTAGAAGGTAGAAATGTGGTTAAAAGGACATTCTGTTAATTGAGTCAGGTTAGCATTATTGCTTTGCTCTAGTTTGCAAGCTTCTCTGCTACAATAGAGGTAGGCACTAGGCAGTAATTCTGAAGGTTTCCAGAATACTGCATCTCTTTCATACTTTTGACAATGGTTGTTAAGGCCTTTTTTTGAGAGTGTAAGTTATTCTCGAAGAAGACTGGCAATGTTAATGAGGTACAAGTACAACATAATGAAAGGACAAGAAGTTTGCACATATGGAAGTTCTCGACATTGGTCATAAATTATTACGCAATTACTGAAAGCATCAGTAATGCATATTGTAGTGCAGCGAGAAGCTTATGTGAAGGGAGTGGTTAAGAAGGGGATATAGTGTTAAGACAGGATTCTGAAGCACATCTACTGATTTTGTTAAAGAGAATTGCGTGTGATGATTTTTACATTGACTATTGAAACATAAGAAATATCACATTAGGTCTGGTAACAATACTATTTTCAGTATGTCAATAGAATTCGTCATACTTATTGTATTTATATAAAATATTGTAGAACTAGATTGTTAAAAGTCTAGGAATTTTAAGCTTGTGATGTAATTAGAGAAGCAATTTGTGTGATTACCAAGTCTCACATTGAGAGGGAACTATTGATTTGGTTCTGTTAGTCATAATTGAGTAATGAGTTTTTTGAAACTTGTCAATGCTGAAGGTTGCTAAAAGATTCTGTATTATTGTTGAAAATCAGGAGTTGTTTTCATCTAAGGATGCTTCTTAATCCTAATGTGTTTATTCACTTCATGCGGGACACAAAATGAACAACGTTTTACATTTTGCTAAATCATGATTAACTCTAAATATAATATTCTTTGTGTTGTCTGTGATTTCATCTTTTGGTCAGTATTTCTACTCCTGTAAGTTTTTTTTTTTGGTCTCCTGCTGATATATTGCCTGCCATCTTTTCACTTAAGGTCCAGGTCCAGCTCTGTTCCTTGAACAATTTTGTTGCCACAACTTTCCTTGTTCAGATCTGTTTTGCATTCATTTCTCTTCGTATATGCATTTGCATCGTGCCATGAATGGGAGGTCAAGGGAAGAAAAAAAAAGGTTTTTGTGCATTCAAATGATTATTTTTCATTTTTGTTTGTGTTTAAAACTCTCTTGTTTTGAGTTTTCCTAGGTTTTGATGGTAAAGGGGAGGGGTCTAATTGGTCTTAAATTATAATTTTCCTAGTTAAATCGAGCACTTCATAGGTTCAAGATGCTTTGGCTGTTGTGGCTGGCTGGTTTTGTACATGGGGGCTTCTATTCCCTCCTTCATGGCTTCCTTGGTTTCTCTCTACTTCTCATGTACACTGTATTTTTTTTTTCCTGCAATGACTTACTGTTATTATCTAGTAGGTTTTGCTTGACAAGGAGAAACAAGTAGCGACAGTAGAACGAGAAGTGGATGGTGGTCTCGAGACTTTGTGTTTAGACTTACCTGCAGTAATCACGTGAGTATATGATCGTCATGTTCTGTTTCATGGTCAATTGCTTCACTTGCTGATGCAGTGATATGGTTGAGAATGTCTCGCAAAATATATCCTTGAGTTGAATCCTGACTGCTACAGTAATGGTATCGTGCGACAATAGTGTGAACAGTACCTACTACCATAATCCCATCATCAAACTTATCTTATCCTCCAATAAATACAACTCTTAAATTACTAATAAAATACTAATATTCTTCATGCACACATAATAATTCCATGATTAAATAAATAGTTAATAGTAGAAAAAATCTCATGCCATTGAGTGTATGCTTCCTTAATGTTTTGTGCATTTTGGCTTGGGTGCACTTAACTGGATGTCTTCAAGTTTGTCTCTTCTTATGCAGAACTGATTTAAGACTGAACCAACCAAGATATGCAACACTACCGAACATCATGAAAGCAAAATCGAAGATCATAAAAAAATACACTCCACAGGATTTGAACGTGGAAATCAAATCTGATTTAGAGGTAGTTGAAGTCGCAGAACCTCCGAAGAGAAAAGCTGGGGTTATAGTCTCTTCAGTGGATGAATTGATTGACAAGCTTAAAAATGAAGCTCATGTCATTTAATTATTCAGTAATTTTACTAATTTCTCATTAAAATGCTGTGCTAATTGTTGGAGATTTCTAATCAGTAAAAAGCTTCCAGCTGAATAAAAGTATAATTTATTTTGACTTCAAGCCGAATAAATTCAAAATTGGTTGAATGATGGTCGTATTGGTAAATTAATTGAGCTGCTAGGGAATCAAATTTCTTTGAATTTGAATGATCATAATGCAGATAATTTTTTTTTTTTTTGACGATGCTTATTAATTAGGCTGATGCATTTGCGATGCGCTGTATAGTCGGATTTCATTGTACAGAGCCAATGTCTACTACTTCAGTAACTTGCTATTTTTGCAAAATCATGATATAACTTTTAAAGAAAATACTCCGACCATTCTTTTTTATCTTACGTTTTTTTTAAGAATTTTTTTTTTAAATATATGTCATTTTTACAAAACTATTAAAACTTTATTTTTTTTTCAATTCTATTTTTGTCATCTATTCTATAATTAATGTATATATTATCCATTACTCTATAATCAATAAGAGTAATTTAATCATCTTATTGTTAGAATTTAGCGTAATTAATTATTTTTAAATTTTTGTGAAATACTCCCTTCGTTCTATTTTATTTGGAACATATTTTGTTTGCACAAAGTTTAAGAGTGCATTAAATAATATGTTATTTTTCCTTTTATACTTATTAAATACAATTTTTTATAAACTTTATGGAAAAAGTTGAATTAATATCTAAGGACAAAATAAGTATAAAAGGTAAAAAAGTGTTAAAAATAAAAACGGAATATACTTTTTGAGACATTCTAGAAGAAAAAATGTCCCAAACAAAATGGAACGAAGAGAGTAATAAAAAATGACAGATAAAAAAAAAAAAAAAGAGTAACACATTAGTATTTTAGTTACATTTTTGTATGAGTGCTCCATCACTTGAGCACTCCTTACCATTTTTATTACAATGTTTTAAACTTCTAAGGGCACTTGTTAAAAAATAATAATAATTTAGATTGATTTAAATAAATAAATTTAAATAGATTTAAATAAATAAATTTTAAAATAAATTAAATGAATGAAAAATGAAAATTTTAACTTATTATTTAGTATTTATAAAAAAAAAAAAAACTTATTATTCGGTGGTAGTAATTGTAACTAAATATAACTCTATTAAAATTTTCTATGTTTTTCTCATCTGATTGTATTATTTTTTTAAAAAGAGAGTGGTCATTTAAATTGAAAATAATTTAAACTTTTTAGCTCATGGAACACAACTCAAATGAGGATCCTCTTTACATTTTTTTTTTTTTATGATGTGCAAATATATTTTTAATGTTTGGCTAAAAGTGCAGATCAATATTTATATTTTTTTAGATACGGATATACCCATAACGTTACAAAAATAGACCAATGCGCCCCTTTTCTCAGTTACCTCCATTATCTCTTTCTCTCTCGACACTTTTTTTTTTTTTTTTTTTTGTCATTCCTTTATCTTTACTTTTTTTTTTAACTTGTATTTTACATTTTCCTACAAAATATTTGTATGTGTATATACATATAATTTGATTTTTTCTATTTATTTTTATTCATAAATTTATATAATGATAGTTGTAATTATTAATAAAATTTAATTATATTATTAGAATATATGATACAAATTTAAAAATAATTAATTATAATATTGAATAAGTACATTCTAAAAATTTTTTAAAAAATATAATAATGTGAAAATAAATTAATGAGATAACTAGTTTTTTTTTTAAAAAAAAATTATTTGAAAAATGATAAAAAAAATTTCTAAATAACTTTTGATAAAAACAAGTTACATGATCAATTTATTTTCAAGTCATTATATTTTTTTGAAAAATTTTAGAGTGTACTTATTTAATATCATAATTAATTATTTATAAATTTTTATCCTATATTTTAATAATATAATTAAATTTTATTAATAATTGCAACTATCATTATATAAACTTATAAATACAAAATATATGAAAAATATTAAATTATATGTATATACACATGCAAATATTTTGTAGGTACATGTAAAATACAATTTAAAAAAAAAAACAAAGAAGGACAAAAAAAAGAGAAATTTTTTTTTAAAAAAAAGGAAAAATGTAGAGAGAGAGAGAGATAATGAAAGTAACAAAGAGTAGGGATGACAATGGGACGGGACGGGGCGGGGGTACCATCCTCATCTCCATCCTCATCTTAGCTGGGAATCTCCATCTCAATCAATGCCTTACAAACGTGGATAATTTAGTTCCTATTCCCGTTCTCGCAGGGATCTCCATCCATGTGGGGATTCCCGTTTTCCACTTGAATTTTTTTTTATATTATTTTAATTCAATTTCTGATACTTTTAAATAGTAGAATCTAATGTCTAAAAATTTAAAAATTAGATTTTCTTTATGTTTAAACTCACAATATATATATAATTGGAGATATTTTGATTATTAGTATTACTTATATATTTTATTAATTTTTTTATACATTACTTATATATATTTACTTATTAATATGTATATAGTATTACTAATATATATATATATTTTTTATATTTATAAAATTCATAAATAATGGTTGAAAAATAAGAATAAATTTATTTAAAAAATGTTAACAGATTCAGATATACAAAATATCAACCAAACAAAATTAAAATGTAAATACGCTTAATATATTAAAAATGTTCTACAATTTTATTTAACAAAATATTAAAAACTTTAGTATACATAAAAGCATGAGAGTATTTAAATTTTTTTTTTAGAGTTGTCATGATGTGAGAGAATTACAAAAAATGAGTGATAAAATTAAAAATTTTAATACATGTGTTTATATATATATATATATATATACTTTTTATATTAAAAATAATTATATAAATATAATATCAAGTCCTCACGGGAACATGAATGAGGATATTCGCGGGGTGGGAAATACACTCCCCTGTTTTCTCCCCATCTTCGCTAACGGGAAAGAAATTTACCCTATATGGATAAAATTCGAGGGTCCCGTTTGGGGCAAATCCCCGCAGGGAACATGGATTCTCCGCCTTATTGCCATCCCTAGGGGTGAGCATTCGGTTGGTTTGGTTCAAAATTAAATCGAATCAAAATAATCAAAATTAAATTTTTTATTAATCGAACTGAATCGAATCGAACCGTTAGTTCGGTTTGATTTTTGGTTTGATAATTTTTTTCTTTTTGTTATATATATATATATATATATATATATATATATATATATATATATATATATATATTTCTGTCGGTTCGGTTCAAATCAAAATTTTTTTTTTGGTAAAAATTAAATCAAACTAAAATTTAATTCGATTTTCTTTTTTAAAAACCAAACTGAACCGAATCACTAAAAAAACTAAATCAAACAGAACCGAACCAATCAGTTTGGTTCAATTTTTTAGTTTTGATTCGGTTTAGCTTACCCCTAGCAATCCCAAACAAAGAAAAGGAACGTGTTGGCTCATTTTTGTAACGTTAGGGGCATATCCGTAACTTGAAAAACATTAAATGTTGATATGCACTTTTAACCAAATATTAGTAATATATTTACACCTTGTCCTTTTTTTTTTTTACACACTACAAATTTGCAGCTGGGTAAGGCTGTTTTTAGAATTTTTCTAAAAATGAAATTTACCAAATATAAGATTTTGTTTAGTTATAAAAAATATTTTTTATTTTCTTTTTCATTTTTCAATTTTTTATATTTTCATTAAATTAAAAAATTTAGAAAATAAAAAAATGTTAATATTCCTTTCCATTTAAAACTTTTTTCTATTTCTCTATTTTCATTTTTTTCTAAGATTCTTTTTTTATATTAAATATATAATTATTATTTTTCATAATTTAAAACTTTATTTTCTAAATTTTCATTTAGAAAATTTAGTAACAAAAAGACACATCTGTCTGAATAATTCACGAGTAGCAGGCACTCTGTGTTTCATTTCGTCGAATTTAAAATCTCTCTATCAAAACACTAAATTTTAATTTTCTAATTTTTTAAAATAATTGGCTTTAATTTTCACGATTAAATTAGATCTAAAAGTCTGTGCTTCTGTAATTTTGAAATATTTTGCACAGAAATATTAAAAAAGTAAAAAAAAAAAACGAAAAGAAAAGAAAAAGTCTGTGCTTTGGGGGTTGGTGCAGCCTAGGGTTGATTGGGTTCGCTCAGTCAGACACACAATAAATCAGTAAATTCGGTCCTTAAACAACGACGCGGCGGCGCGCAACGCAATCATGATTGATTCCTTCCACGTGTTCTAAATGTATTGGACTTTCTCTTTAACCCTGCGTTGCCTCTCGATCCCCGAATTTTAATTTCCAAAAACCTAATTTCATCTTATCTTTGTTTTTGTTTTTTTTTTTTTTCAAACAAAAATAAAAAATAAAAATCCCAAATTGATCAATCAATTTGTTAAATACCAAATCCAGAATCCAGAATCCACAAGCCATGGATTCATTAGAGGACAGTTGTTGCTGGGATTTTCTTGATTATAACATTATCGAAGAAACCACGACGTCTTCTGATTTCTTATGGCCTAATAATCACAGGTTTTTATTTTTTTTCTTCATCTTTTTAATTTAGGGTTTTATTTATCGTTAATTTTTGTTTCCCATAAATTAATCAATCGATGTTGTTTCTTTCAGTATTTTTCTTGAATTAGATTTCATTATTAGGGTTTTTGTTTCACATAATTGAAGTATAAAAAAGTTGAGAAATTTATCAGATATCAGATTCATAGGTTTTTTAATTGCAGTGTTGGTAGTGTGGATATTGATTTTTCGTCCAGTGGTGCTTTATCGGAAGAAAAACAATGCACGCGGAAGAGGTATTACTAGTTTTTTTACTTTCAATTTAAGAACTTTACTCCCATTTTTGTTGAATAACATTATTTGTTAGATATTAGGACTTTCAAGCCTACAGTAGACATTCAAAAGATCAGTTTTGACTGAGAACAAAGTGGCATTTGTTTTTGGGACTGATTAATTCATGTTCTGTGAATGGAGTGCTAGATTATGGTGAATCACAACGCCTTATGTTATTATATCTAATGGTTTTTATTAATTAGCCATCTTTGCTAATAAACTCCTAAAAGATTGTCTCGTAATTGAATCGTGTTTTTGAAATTGTTTTGAAACAAGACTTGTTATCAATTTCTTCTTAGTTACTTAAAAATTTTAGCTGAAGGGAAAAAATTAAAGTCACAAGTACCTTTACTAATCAGCGGTTTCTCAAATCCTTTCTTTTAACAAGTACAGTCTTCAGTTTGTTCATATAGCAAAGTTGCTTTCTGTATTTCTGTAAATGATAAAAGTCAAACTATGCAAAGCAGTATGCTTTTGAGCTTGTCTAATTTTCCCTAAATTTTGCTTTTACTGTAATTAAATGTTCTCTTCATGTCATTGTGTTTTTAGATTTTCATAATAGTTTCTCTCTTAATAATATACAGGGGACGCAGTGATTCTTGTAGCAAGCCAGTGACCAAAGCTTGCCGAGAGAAATTGCGGAGAGAGAGATTAAATGACAGGCATGCTTCTTGTTGTCTCAGATCCTTTCTTTATATTGTGGCTTTGTTTGCTTCTGAATAAAGCATTTCGAGCTAAAATATATAAGTGAATGCAACTAATACTAGAAATGTAATTTGTCTAACAAATTTGGAGTGAGCTAGTTTCTAAGAAGGTAAAATGAATTTTAAGTTTGTAATTTGCTGAATAGGATGTTAATTATGTGCTGCTATTATTGGTGCTGTAACCTCGTATTTTGGCACTTCCATTGTAAAACAAAGTAATAGGTATGGATCTACCATGATTGCAGGTTTCAGGATTTGAGCTCTGTTTTGGAACCTGGGAGACCTGCCAGAACTGACAAACCAACTATACTTGATGATGCTATTAGAGTTCTGAATAAACTGAAAACTGAAGCTCATGAGCTCAAGGAAACAAATGAAAAGCTATTAGAAGAAATAAAATGTCTGAAGGTAGTAATTCCCAAAGCATATTCAACTTTAATGGCAGCTGGTTTTTCTTTAGCAGTTTCTTCATTGCATGTTGATATGATAAATTAGGCTGTGTAATTTGGTATTATTGTGGTTGAGGTGGCTAATGCTTTAGAGTCCTCATCATATATCGGATTAGACTCCTGTAGCTTTTTCTTTTAAGTACCAGCTTTCTAAGTTTTGTGGCCTTGCTACAGGATGAAAAGAATGAGCTTCGTGAAGAGAAACTCAAACTAAAGGCAGATAAAGAAAGGATAGAGCAACAATTGAAGGTTATGGCTGTTCCTCCTCCTGGATTTATGCCAGCCCATCCATCAGCTTATCATGCTGGGATGAACAAGATGACAGTTTTCCCAAGTTATGGTCTGATACCAATGTGGCAATTCCCAAGGGATACATCCCGTGACCATGAGTTCTGGTCTCCTGCTGCATGATACTTTTTCCCTCCCATTAATACTGTCAACTAGTAGATGCTTTGTTCTAAAATCGTCCAACAATTTTTGTCTGTTCAAATGTAAATATAACTGCTTTTTTCACCATCTGATTCTGACATTTGGTTATTGAGTAATGATTGTTGGGGATTGACAAGAAATTTAGTTGGCTGGCGAATTATTTTCGCAAATGAATAATTTAATATCTACCATTGATGATTGATCTTTGAAGAAATTTCTATTCTCATAATATGAAAATTTCAAAGCTGATATCTTGTATGGCAGGTCGTTGACTGTAGCCATCTGTGCATGAACTTGAGCAGATTGTGTTAACATGCTTGTAGTAAATAAATATAACTGAAGGCAGGAAGTGATCTTGAGACTCTGAGTAGAGGCATGGAGCTACATCCAGAGCAGCTTCCTGGCTTTCCTATAAAGCTTCAATGTGATGCCTCTTTTGCTGTGTTTCTTTTTTATTGAAAGAGCCAGGAATAAAATATGTAATTAGACTATAAACTATTTCTCACTATGTTATACAATTTGGCCCTAACAAAGCTGAATGAATAAAAATTGTTCCTATGATTGTGTTCTCAACTGTTAAATCCTCTGATTTAGTTGGGTATTGTATTCTCATATTTCAAAGCAGTGTAGATGGTAATAACCCCTTCAAGGTACGCCTGGTGTGACTTTACTTTCAACTGAAGCAACTCTATGTATCTTGGTCTCCTTTTCCTCATCATAAGTTGAACAAGATTGATCTTGTGATGTGCTATTAACTTGTTGATCATCTTCTTTGCCCCACAACAGCAAATATAGGCCAACAATTACAACAGCAGCCCCCAGTATACTGTAAAAGCCATAGGTAAACATTTTGAACATTTTACTACTACATTTATCAGCCTGTAAGTGTATATTCAGTGATGTTAATTACAAATTACCTGCCCAGGTACAGTTTTTCACCAAGAACGAAGTATGCTAGAATTGCCACTAATATTGTTGAAAAGGGATTGAACATAGTTACAAAAACTGGTCCTTTTACTTCTGTGCACCATAGCTGAATGAAAACTATTAAACCAGAGACAGCCACTCCCTGCCATATGTTATGATCTAAGTCAAGAAATAATATTATCAATAACTAACTCAACATAAAACATTTGCTTACAAAATACTTACACCATACACAGTAGACCAGAAATCAATATTGAATCCAATTGTCCATGCTTCTTTTCTATGTTGTACAATCACTGTAAAGAAAGCTGATTGTGCAGCCCCAACAAAGCTCATCCATGTAGTCAATGACAGTTGAGCTGGATACCTTTTCAGGGTAAATGCCTGAATTTTAAAAGAATATTGTCAACAATTATCCGTTTTTTCCGTTTGTTAATTAGGCTCCAACTAGGGGATCGAATTCGAAAACTCAGAGTCTTGAAAACAACTCCAGTAAGCTCATTGGTTTAGTATCTGTTTTATCTATTGATGGGAAAAAATGATCTATAATTTCTGTTCTTTCTGTTTAGTTAATTGGAGCAGATTCTGATAAAATAAAAGTGGAGTCTAGAGCTGAACCTGCATAATATACCATATAGACCATGCTACGCAGCTTGCAACAGTAAGAATTGAACCCTTTAACCAGCTCTCATGGTTACTAGCATTCTTTCCATGAATATGGATTAAAGGATCCCAAAGGTTTTTCATTATAGGACCTTTATATAATGTCATAGTCATTACACCAACCAAGGAAATCAAGGTCCCTAGAACTTTCGCTATCCCACGAGGATTCCGAATATTAACACTCTCCATCCTACATAAGATCATTAACTTAATTACTATTACTATTTTAATTAAAGTTGAATATGTATTTTCAGAAATGATAAGTAAAAGAATGGAAATTAATTAACCTTAATACAATTGCAATTACAAAAGTCAAGGAAGCTATGGTGTTAACCATTGATGCAACAAATGTTGGAGATGTGTATCTCAAGCTTGCAAAATACATGTTTAGAGTCAAACCCACCCTGTTATCATTCAAACACATATAATTAATCATCCAGATGAATTAATTAATTAAGTTATATATATATATATATATGTCCTTACCCCAGGAGAGAAAGGATGAATATCTCCACAAAAAGAGCTAATGTTAGCTTTGGCCTTTGTTTTCTGCAGGAGAAAGAGTGCCAGATATCATTATAGTCATTGAAGTGTCCATATTTGAGAATTATAGGAACTGCAAGGAGTTGGCTCAATTAAGAAATGGATTTACTCTTCATCTTATTGATCAAAATTTGATTTTTGCAGTCAAACCATAAATGAAGAATTTGTGAATCCCTTAATTTAGATGGTCTGCTTTTTGTAGGATATGAGAGGTAGACTTACTGTGTTGCTTGAAAATTAATCTCTAGCTAGTAACACCTTAATGCTAAATAAAAAATAAAAAAAAATTATGGAGGCAATATATAATTAAATTATATTAATAATTACCTTTCAAGAAAATAGGCAAAAGGGAGCATTACTACCCCAGCAACAATATGTCTATAAGTAATGTAAACATGAGGATTCATCCCATGATTGAAGGAAGCTTCAGTAATAAAATAGAGAAAAGTATAACCAATCTGTACAAGAACCATGAGCAGGTGTGGCTTGAACTTTCTGTAAAGGTCTCCAATAGTAAATGCGTTCAATACCATTTCAGTTGTAGTTAGCTAGCTCTCTTCTTAATACACTCTTTCCTTTATTTCTTCACAACCTGTTCATTGATATAGAAGATAATTAATGGATGAGAATTGGGTTTTGATATTCTTGTGGCATGTTGCTATAGTATCATGTTCTAGATGATGATGATCAAATTCCCTCTGATATACTGTTGATTCCCTGATTTGATATTTTGCTAAATATGCATGGAAGCAAAGTATAGAAATATTCTCTAGCATGGTTGTTCCATTCTTGAATTATCAGTAGATATTAATATTCTCTGAATATTATTAATTAACAAACACATCTTCTCTTTTAAAACAGAAAAAATTTGTCGAGTATTATCCATCACACATTACTGATTTTATATTATAGTCAAACAATGTCTATATTCCAATAAATTAATTTCAAAATCACTTGTGTGTGTATATATAAGAACGAAGAATAAACACAACAAGAACTTATTTGTTGAAGTGCAAAAAAAAATTAAAGAATCAAACAAAAATACCGGTCACTCACTAGTCACTGAAGCAATCACAAAAATGAAAGGCTACTTAAAATCACAACTTAAATCCCTACTTTGCAAAGAGTTTGAAATTTTTATTACATTTCTTATTATTTATTTATTTATTTATTTTTATAGATAACTGCTATGTAACTTCCCCTAGGGGGAAGTCTTTCAATCAATTTGAAACAAGGACAACTGCTTTTGGCAGGTTAATATATCCAAAAATCACTAAACTTATTATCAGATTTCAATATAACAAATAAACTTTATTTCATTTTAGTAAGATGACTAACCTTTTATTTTACTTTCATTAAAGTATTTTTATTTATTCTTCCTCCCCATAACTTTTGGTAATTTTAAATTTTCTCTCTAAAATTTTTGAAAAATTGACATTACAATCCATATTCTAATACGTTTATGGATGATATTTTTAGAGAGAACTCATTAATCTTTAAAATAGTGTATAATCATACAAAACACTTTTCTGTCAGAGAAAGAAGAGACCACCCTCAGATACTTTGAAAATATACTTGAACTTGTGAAAAAATCAAAGATAGGGAAAAAGAACTTAGAATAGATTCTATTTTTAGATTATGCCATTTAAACGAGAAAATTTTAGGTGGATCTAATCCACCACGTCAGATTATGAACTGTCTAATTATGATCTTTCATGTTAAACAGTAACTATTCCATAAGGTGAATATGAAAATTAACTACCTGAATTATGGGTGTGTATTGTAATTAACACGTCTACGTATTAGATCATCATTGATAGTTTATAATCTGACGTGGTGAATCTAATTCACTTAAGAATTTCTCCATTTAAACCCTAGATCAGATGAGTATTGTGGAGTATCTGACATAATAAATTTTTTAGAAGAAAAGTATTCGGAATTTATCAATTTTAGGACATGATATACCTTTGTAAACTCTAAAAAATAAAATAAAATTATACCAAATGAATAATCAATAGGAATTTATGCTTTTTCTTTATTTTTTTAATATCCTTTATTTTTTTTATGTAATAATGTGCATATATATGATTTTATAAGAGTATTAAATTGGATAATAAAATTATTTTGTTATATATATGATAATCTGCAAGCAATTGAAAGGTATAAGAAGCATATCTTATACATTCTTAACTATACTTTCCTATTTCTTTTTCTTTTAAAAAATCATGCAATTGGTGAGTGATGGAATAAAATTATGTTCTTATATATATATATATATATATATATATATATATATTTGCAACGTCACAGACTGATTCTGCCATTAGAAAATAGATTTTAGAATGTTACATAGCAAAAGAAAAAAAAAGAACATTTTGGTTTTTGTGAGAATGGCTAATATTCTTTGTACTTTATGCCATCACCTAAAACAACTATTTTTTTTTTTTTGCCAAAGACTAAAACAACTAATTAATTATGCCTGATTAATGTTTTTATTTTTAATCCCCATTAGTTGATAGAATTTTTTAAAATTTTTTTTTCCTGGCAAGAATTTTATAAGAAAATTAGAAATTAATTAAAGTACACGTGAAATTTGCATACTTACAGTGATAGGTTTAGAATTTTGCTAAAACTTCAATTTTCCTTAGTATCTTCTGCAATTTTTGCATACAAAATACAACAATTAAAATACCCAATTAATCAAATGAAAACAATTACTAATAAGTTTTAAAAATTAGAAAATTTCACAGAAATTAAGAACAAGGGAACCTGTGTGGGATTGTTGAATTATTGAATTGATATTTCTTCTCCTTCTCCCTCTCTTTTTTTCTTTTAAATTTGTAAAAGAAAAAACAGATATTAATTAATAAGATGTCTGCAAATCAGATAATACTAATAAGCACTACTTTATTCAGTTGTATGAAAAAAATAGTGGCGTTTGTCGTCAATCATATGAGGTTATGACGTGTGTTACTGCCCATGGCTATCATTTGTCATATGCTCTAAAATACAATTTACTTATATTTAAGTTGGTATCTTAACGGCAAAAGTTTTTTTTTTTTTTTTTTCCTTTTCAGAACATTCCATTTTTTAATTTCTCTCTCCTAAGGTATTGTTCCATATAATTTTACTATTTTTTAAGAAGGAAAATGTTAATCTTATCATCACTATTTATGTCACTTTTTATCATTTTACATAGTCTACTGTATTTGTACAAAAATATCATTATTTTATTTTATATTACTTTGCTTTGATAAAGATAAAAATATAAATTTACTAATATTTATTTAACAAGTGCATAACTCTATTTGTTTTTACAAAAATCATTGATTTGTTTTTTGATTTTTTCTACTTTAATTTTGCTAGCATGTAATATATGAATGTAGAGATTTCTTATTTATTTTTTTAGTGTATAAAAAGAGAGAAATAATGTAAATGATGATAAGCGTAGTATTACTCTTTTTAGAAAGTATATGCTTTTCAAAAAGATAACTTTTTTGGATATTATTTCTCAAACAATATAACTTTAACAGTGTTTAATAGATGTCAATAGGTGTGATTTGATTGATTTTTTTTATCTTTTTAAGATATGAAAAGTGAAAGGTTTCGAATTGGAGTCTTTCAAATCATAAAAGTTATTATTAATTTAGGTGTAAAAGGGAAAAGCTACTTCTATTGTGTAACCTCCAATATTATTTTGGCTTATTCAACTTCCAATAATTAAAAAAAAAAAAAAATTGTGTTTAGTA
Organism: Vernicia montana; assembly: GCA_949750685.1. Taxonomy (NCBI): domain Eukaryota; kingdom Viridiplantae; phylum Streptophyta; class Magnoliopsida; order Malpighiales; family Euphorbiaceae; genus Vernicia; species Vernicia montana. The sequence goes on along the minus strand of CATKHJ010211801.1, from coordinate 493 downwards.
GATTTGTTATCTTCTGGAAAGTATAACTTTTTTATTTGGTGCATATATTTTCTTTTTCATAAAAAAAATAATGCAAAAATAATAATAATCTTTATATTCACTTTAAAATATAAATTTAAATTAATTCAATATATAAGAAATAAAATAGATATGGATAGCAAACATTAAATTAACATTATCATTAATGCATTTTTTTCTTTAAATATCAACATTAAGTTATAATTATAAGAAATATCATACTATTTTATTAAAAAATAATGTTTCAGAAAATAACTATTATTAATTATTTTTTTTTTTAATTTTTACTTATTCATTTTTATGTAACATGCTATGTTGCACGGAAACGAAAACAGGGAAACGAGAAACGCGGAAACGGACACGCGGAAACGGTATTTTCAAAAAATATAGGAAACGAAACGTGGGGGAAACGTGCAAATATAAAAAAATATGAGGGTATATTTATAAATATTAATTTATATATATACAAAAAATA